>MCJB01052944.1:13834-30834 GCA_002018475.1 Nicotiana obtusifolia
AGCCAAAAGAAAAAAAAAAAAAAAAGAACGTGCGTTTTTCGTTCAACAAAACAACTTCAATACCTTAAAATCTGTTTCCTCAAGGTATTCATTTATATTCATCCGTACGTGCAAGTGAACTATTGCAGTGGTGCTATCCAAAATTAGGGTTTGTGGAACGCTAACAATCTCGATTTTCCTCTGTTTTATTGATCTAATTTTTGGAGCTAATTAATCTGCTGCATATATAAATCCAAATAGAGAAAAATGGTGGAGAGGAAGCTGTACAAAACGAAACTATGCTTGCTTTATCAAAGAGGCCGTTGTCATCGGCAGAGTTGCTCTTTCGCTCATGGCAATGCGCAGCTCCGTCGCTTCTCCAATTCCTCTGCCGCAGGTAATTTTATTTCACTTCTCCATCACCACTTGTTTGAATTTTAACCATATTGTTTGTTCCGTTACCATTTTTATTGACTATTCTATATGCGGTTGAACAATAGTTGAGTTATAGTTGAAAAAAAGGGTGTCTTTGAAGTTGAAGAATATATCTTCAAACTAGCTTTTGCTGGTTGGTTGATATTGGTGCTTTCTCTTGTTGATTGTGCCTACTGGTTCGTTAATATTAGATTAAAGAGATGAAAAAGTCTCATTTCGCATTTCGCTTCATTTGCTGATTCATGTTTGTTTCTTATAGTTAACACTCTTTAAATTGTAGATTGTAGATTGTAGATTGTAGAACTATATATGCTTAATTTCTTTTAAGAAAACAAGATAGGTGAAAATTACATCAGACATTAGGATATTTTTCTCCCCATTCGTGTCAGTTCCCATTTTGTTTGTCAATCATTTGCAAATAATTGGGAACTAGGAAAAGACTGAAAACTTTAAAATGAATGGAAGTACTCGAGTCACCTATTAAGAGAGCAGAGATCTGCCCATATCTTGATTACAAATTCTCATTGGATGTATGCAGTTTCTTTTTTGCAATTCCTTTTGTTTTCATTTTTATTCCGAAGCTTGTTTGGCACTTCTCTGCTATGCATTTTGGTTAACATTCAGTTTAAGAGAGCCTCGTGTTGTATCTGCTTGCTCAAATTGGCAATGTTACAGAGTTGAACCGAGAAATATCACACTTCGGGTTATTCTATTGGACAGTGAATAACTGCCTATCAACTAACAGGTTTTAGTATTTCTTATCAGAAAGGAATTTGCTGGTTGCTTTATCTTTGTGCTGCTTATGGTATTTTTCTCAGCATCTTGGTTTATCATATTGCATCTTGAAGCAGCAGTGTATGAGGGATCAGAATATGTTTCTCTGGGCATAGTCTCTTCCATATATATATATTTACTCATCTGCCAGCTTGATGAACCAATGAATGCTATATCCTAGTAAATTCTTCACTCATATATTCCTCGAAAATATGGTGTTCCCTTCTTGTGACTTCTGTTTGAATGAATCTTCAAAGAGACCTCTTGGATGGGTATTTTGGTCCAAGAAGGCTTATTGTCCTATATATCATCCAGTGGCTGGTTTGTCCATTATACGGCCGCAAGCAAGAATCTATAGCAATATTTTCATTCTGAGCTAGATGCAAGGATGTCTACTAGCTGTTCAGTTGGTTCTATGATATTTGAAGCTTTTCTGGATAAAAGCTCAAAAACTGGTATTCTACATATATGCATTATATGAGAGCAGTAGTTTCTATGGCTCCTTTTGGAACTCGCAGGAAAGCCGTGTAAATACACTGTTATGTTTCTCTTGTAGTTCGATGTAATGGTAAGATTAGCTTTCTTATTGATTATTGGCGATTTAGTTGGTGCCGATTTCATCAATGTTTTAAATCAACAACTGTGTCCAGTTTAGTGTAAAAATTCAGTGTTCTCATTTCAGGGAGGCGGGATTTTCGTGGTCATGACTTGAGAGAGAAGCTTGATAGAAGGCGTTCTCCGGTGGGCAGATACTCCTCCGATAGAGATGCAAGAGAGAGACATGCATCCCATGGTTAGGCTTGCTTCTTTCATGTTCACTTTGCTGTCATTGTTCCAATCCTTATAGACTTATTTAGTCTTGCTCATCTGAAAGGATGAGTTATATGATTACGGATATTCATTTCCATGGAAGTGTACTTGCCGAAGGTCCTTATTTATGTCACAGGATCATGTGAATATGTTGGCTAGATCTAGCCTTTGGTTCATGGAGATTTGGAGCTAATACATTCCTCTGGTTTTCTTTCTCGGCCTTCTTTCATGGTTCTGTTTCATTCATATAATATTTCCTTCCGATTTATTTTGCAGGGCGCAGTCCTACTGAGTCTCTTGGGAGGAGGAGGTAAGTGTATCAATATCTTGTGCGTACTTCATTTTAAGGCTTAGTTAGACAGGTAAATGCTGACAAATTACATACTCAGGCTTTAGATGGAAACCTTGAACTGAATTCAGCACTCAGAAATGAGCTGAAACCTGATTGAGCTTGAATCCATTTGTTTATGATTAATGTTAGATATGGAAATCTTAATTGCTATTTAAAAAGGTAAAATGGCAACTTATTCTGTGCGTCAGTCAGCTTTGTCTCGGAGGAAATGCTATAATCCAGTTTTGATAACTGTTTTCATACGGTTAATGAGATCACTGTAAAGAGACCTAAGGTTTTATTTTATGAAGGAGAACTCTCTTAGCAGCTTCCTAAGGCAGAATATTTACAAATAGAGAGGTTAATTGGATCTTCCCTATTTCTTGGGATTTCTGAACCCCTTTAGAGAGCATCATTGGACAATGTGATGGTATTTCATGATAAAGACAATATGCGAGTTTTCATATGATTAATCTATTTTCTTTAATCTTTCTATTATTTTGACCTGATACTATGTCTACAATCATAATATCTGACTAATACTAGAAAATTGGTATACTGCAGTGATAGAAAGCGGAAGATGAAACATCATTCGGATGGTCAAAGTGATATGTCTGGAAGTTTGAACATGTCGGCTGGGACAGGAGATCATGTGAAGGAGAAAAAACATTTATCTTCCAGTTCCGAAGATGTCCTTCAGGTACAGGGAGTAGATAACTCTAGTTCGCTAATAGCAGTGTTGATCAGGCCTTCCTTTTCTCTGCTCTTTCGGTGGGCTCTCTTTTATACATTTTATATTTATATCTATATAAATTTTGTTATGATTTCTGTCTATTTTTCATGTTGCAGCTTAGGCAGTTGCAATCCGAAATCGATATGTTGGATGACCAAAAACGAGAACTGGAGGTTGGTTTCATTTTCTTGTCCAATTGGAGTATGAAATACTTATACCTATTTTGTTAATGACTAGTAGTATCACAGCTCAGATGTAACATGTGTCTAAGCATGTGCATGTTTGTGTCTCTACGGATAAAATATATTTGTGCTTTCCTTTTCACATGTGTATCGCAAAGGTAAGGTTAAGATAATGAAGTAAGTGATTTAACCATCCATGTATTGGGCTATGCTGATATTTCCTTGTTGCTTTGGCTCGAAGAAATGAAATGTCAAATGTTAACGAGAAGTGGGACTCTTTAATCGGAAGAACTTTAATAAAATTTGAAGATCTTAAGGAAATAAGTTCCAATAGACCATTGCTAAACTGAGTATAAACTTTTTAAAATAACATTTCTATATATTATATTAAAATATATTTGAGTTTTTAAATAAAATTTAAAGGAAAAAAGATCAAGTTTTTAAAACTGATCAATGTTAAACTCAATAGAAGTCGTCGGATCAGAAGCAACAAAGTCGATCCATCATGTATTATATCATAATTTATCATTGATTACATCACGTTGTGCATGAATCTCTTTATCTTATTTCGTGTCATAATCCCTCCATATGTCTATCGGTTCGAAATAATACAAATTTTAAGTTATTTGTTCTATCAAATTTCGACAACACAAAAAAGATAAAAGAAAAAAACATACATAAAATACAATTTATACGTAGTAGAGAATTTTTTTATATGACAAAAATATTTGCGGAAAAATATTTTCTTGAGAAGGAGTTATGTTTGGTAACCAAACATGAGAAAATATATTTTAATAAAATAAAGACTCCTACTCCACAAATAAGTTCAAAAGGCTCATTTTTCACGTAATATATTTGATAAAAAATTAGTCCTAATAAGTTAGTATCGAGACTTTTCTAACCTTCCTACGTCAAAACTTTATTAACTAAAGAAAAATTAAAACTTATAGGCAGAATTTTATTAACTGAAAAAACCTCCTTTTAAACCTAAAAGAAGAAACTTGGTACTCCTAAATATAAATAGAGTTGAATGAAAAGCTTTCTTAGTTTATAATTATTAGGAGAATAATTAAATTACTATCCTAGATAGTAGGAAATTAGTTAATGACTATTCCTAAATATTAGGAAAATACTCACAAACTTTCCTAGGTTAAAAAAATTAGGAGAGTAATTAAATGACATCCTAAATGGTAGGAGATTAAATAAATGTGTATTTATAAATATTAAGAAAATAATAAAATGACTATTATGTCTAGTGTGAACTCCATTTTTAAAGGATAAAAAAGACGAACGACATTTCGTTAAGGGCCTTCGTGCTTTTAATATAGTATAGATTAGTCAATTTGGCATCTGTTTTCACTTCTTTAGAGTTTGGAACTATAAACATTAGAGGGCAGTTTTTAGCTCTTTTTGTCACGGGCAAAGAAACCCAATGTCAAATAGAGGGTTTGTTAGTAAAGTTGGTTGTTATGTCATATATTAGCCGCTTAAAAGGAAGAGAAGGGTACTAAGCTGCCAAAGAACACCTTGACAGTCTAGCATGACCCTCTTGGCTTTTGGTTTTTTTTTCCTTCTTATATAAGCTATTTTCTCTTGCTCAAACCTTCAATCTTTTGTTCTAACTTATAGCAGTGATATGGATAATAGGAAAGACTTCCTCTTCTTTCTTTTTACTCATTTTGTCATCAGCTACATGCAGAGGCTCTCATTGACGTTTACTTGCTATATTTCCATATTCCACTCTCTTCTTTCTTCAACAGACTATTCTACTTAACTTTCTCAGTGCTCATCACCTTTTCTTTAACACATATTTTTGCTCCTTGCTCTAATATATCAAGTTTATCATCAATACTTTTCTATTTTGGTTGGAACATGGAAGACGTACCTTGAAAAGACAACTCGTCAGGCAGACAGTCTAGCTTCAAAAATTCAGGACCTTGAGATGGAACTTGTCAAGGAAAAGGAGGAATGTAAAAGGTCTTTATCTGTTATAATGCATTTCAAAATCTTTTCACTTGAGTCAGGATGTACCTTTTCCTTATGTCTGCCCAATCCCTGGCTTTTCCCCTAGGATTACTTCGAAGATCAAGAAGTTCGTGGAAGCATACAGCAATCACTCACGGTTAGAAGGTGAACTAAAAAGGTATTTTAATGATCTTTCTCCTTCTGTTGACTCTCTCCACCTCCACTTCAGATTCTTGTCATCTAATATGTTAGGTCAATTTCTGTTTCTTTTGCTTTCTACGAACACTCAGTGGAGATAGTGCAATTGTAGGTCAGAAGCTCAGCTTCAAAAGCTCGCTAATAAACTCAGCTCAGATTTGGTCGGGTCCGGTGCAAGTGAAGAGGATTTGGCCATCAATATGAGTGATGGAGGGATGGCTGGTAATCATTTTAGCTCATTGGATGAGCCGCAGAAGAGTACTTCACCTACCAAGAAAAGGCCGAGAATTCATCGTGAAACTGATGAAACCTCAAATCAAGGTAATAAATGACAATTTATGTATAAGAGTGTAGCTTTTCAGACATGAATAAAATAACTGTACTAGTGCTTCTTATCATAATCCAGGGCACTTAAGCTGACTTTTCTGATTTATCATCAACTTTGAGTGTGCTTGCTTATTTATATAATTGGTTTTCCTGAACAAAACTGCCAAAGACCTCAGTGTATGTCTCGGTACCCTGTTTTATTGCTGTTTATATATAGTCGAAGTGGCTGTCGCAGCCTTGGGCTGAACAATAACAACAACAAACCCAGTGATTTCCCACAAGTGGGCTCTGGGGAGGGTAGTGTGTACGCAGGTCTTACCCCTACCTTGGGCTGAAATACTTGATAATCAGCATTTGCTTCCTGCTCATCTTTTACAAATTTCTTTTATTCCTCATCTCCAACAAAAGTCAGTAGACTGAAAATAGTGTTCTTTGCAGTCCTACTTAACCATGCACAACATTTGATTCAGAGTCCTCAAAGCTCCCGTCCTTGTGAATATTAGATCCTACTTTATGATGCAAAAGTTTGAACCAGAGTACATGAAATTCCTCATTGTGAATTTGGTTTCTCTGACTCGTTTTACCTTTGGCAACTCGCTCTGTAACAGCTTCAACAAAAGGAAAAGGAACAGGAAATGCTTCGCAGAGGATTGCTTATCCTACTCAGCTGAATAATGAGAAGAAAGATGATGCAGAGTTCGATTGGGAGAATGGTTATAAGACCCTAGTGGGTGAAGAGAAGTCCAAGAAGGGAATAAACTTCTCCAGTGACATGACTTTCCCAAACAAGGTGCTCCTTTTACATAACATTCGTTGCCCCGACCCTTTCCCCCAACCAAGAAAGTTAAAGGAAAATTGGCGCAGACACTTAAAAAGAAATAGAATGTCTCCTTTTTACGCGGACAATTTTCTGATGCTGTTTGTTTTGTTGTCTTCTCTTTTTGTTCTTTTAAAATTTTCCATTACATTCATAAGCATCTTTCTAAAAGCTCTGAAATCTGCATGTTCGTCATGGTAAATGCTTTACATTGAATTTACAAAAATGATATGGAATGACATGGGATGATTCAGATAATGGGAAGTAAAATGAAGTGACGATATGAGAGGATCACTTGTCAGAAAAGAGAAGGGGAAAAAAATCATAATTGGCTGAAAAATATGGTGTGTGGATCAGTGCTACCCTCAATATGCATACGACTGAATTTGACAATCATTTTTCGTTGGAAGAATGCAGCTGTTCCCATTTAATATTTTATTAATTTTGTGCAGTGTTATCAAAGGCGCGCTTAAGCCCTGAAACGAGGCTTAAAACATGTTGAGCGCTTCGTCTCGCTTAGCGGGCGCTTCAGTGTTGTCATCAAGACTCTAAGACATACTTTTGCTTATCAATGAGCGTGATCCTAAAGAGACGACACTAAACAATTGATATTTTACTTTATCGTAAATTTTCTTCAATTTCTGTGTCCATATATTTGGTATTCATGCTTATAGATATTAGTCTTGGACTACACATATATATTTGTAGTTATTCTCCATTTGCGTCTTTCTTCATTAAAGCCGGCGCTTTATTTGTGCTTTGCGCTTAAAGCCCCGTCAGACCTTAGAGCTTTTTTGCACTTTTCGCCTTTGATATTTGTGACACTATTCTTTTGCCTTTGGCATTTCTAAATTAAAAAACAAAAGGTATCTTACAGCTTATCCCTGATGGTAGTTACCCAATTTCCATGCTGCAAACAACAATGCGGGATATAGCATCTTAGAACATTTCGTTCTCTTACAATTGCTGTTGTGGAACTGAAAAACGCGTTCTTCGAATTCTGCAGCCGAAAACCTCTGATGTTGCTGTTGTTTTGCCATCAACCAGCATGGCCGCCCATGCAGCGGATGAAGATGTTGAAGTTGTTGAGATGGAGGAAAAAGTTGAAGTAGCTGGAAATGCTACAAGAGCTGGGAAGGGAACTCCTTCTGGTATTCCAGAATATCCTTTTCTACCACCTCCTCCTCCTCTCCCCCCAGGTGCTTATTTGAAGGTAACGTTCAATAAGTGAACTACATCATATGTAGCATGCAAATATATGGACTCGTGAGTTCTTTCGGTTTGCAACCTACTTTGTATAAAACTATCAGTGACTAAAGTTCTCTGCTGTCGGATCATGCAAACTATAAAGGGGTGAGCAGTGAGAAAGGAAAAAGTATACTGTTCACTCTCGGACTTCCTCCCCACCCCCACCCCGAAGAAAAAATCAGGCAGACTACATTGTAGTCCACAGATTCTTGCCAAAGGCTGCCAGCATTTTCCTTACTCTTTAGTGCTTAACTATCTCCTAGTCCTTAATCTATATACATCTTTTGTCAGGTTGCCTGGGATCTTGCCTTTTGTATGTTGTTGTATCCATAAGCTGAGCATCTAAAAGTATTAATCTGAAGTGAGCCGTTTGACTTTTGCTTGCAGTATAAGGGTGATAATGCTGTAGGGCTTGATGAAGAGACGGTGGAAGTGGATATTGTTTAGCACAGCGATCAATAAGCAGCTGGTGCACAGATGTAGAGGAATAGAGCTGATGAGTTGGAAATTATGATCGGCCTATACATACAAGTTTTAGAGTTTTAAATTAAGATTGTTAACAACAGGTAAAGAAACTTAGATAACGCTATTGAGCTTGATTTAGATGAGGAGACCGGATTTCTTTTTGTATAGAGCAGGTTGATAATAATAGTTTAGAGTCTCTTAATCTTTGCATATGCAGGGACATCCTCTATGAAAGTAGCTGGGGTTTGTTGGTTTAAAATGTGCTTCTCTGAAGTCATAACAGGAAACATGCTAAATACTCCAGAAGACGAAATGGTTATCTTTCTAGTATAGGTGGGACGAGTGATCTAGTGCGCTTACCTTGCTTTTGAAATATCATTTTGCAACAAACAAATTAATACTCCCTTTGTTCCTTCCCATTTTATGTCACGCTATAACAAATTAATTCTTCCTCTGATTCATATTACCTCTTCAAGAAGGATAATTTCTCTATTTGGCAACAATTTTATTTAATCCCGTCAATCTAGTCATTATCTTCAATAACATGATGTTATGTGGCAGCATATAAAATATGTCCACTCAAACAATGCTGCACGAAAGGAGTACAAAGCATAAGCAAATAACATTGACAAATTGCACAGTTTTGACCAGTAGAATATCAACTACTGAAGCAACTCCGCTCTAGGTTTTGGGGGGCTTATAGGAGCAAGGAGTTGAGAAACATAAACTGATCTGGCAAATCATAGCCTGGCGACTGCTTTCAACGGTCATACATTCCTTATTTGTTTTCCTTTGGCTTAATACTAAATACATGCAGAATCAAGATACACCTACATTGGCAGACGTTCATATTTATATTTGGATACACGAGAAATTCACACGAAAAAAGGAATTATAAATTCTATATACTCAACAGAATGCGCCGTTCAATAGATTTCTATTGAGGCAATAACTGTTTCTCTCATTTCAGGACATGAGATTCTGATTTACAGCCGTTTCGTCATACTTTTCTTTACCATGTGATAAATAAAGCCTACCATGTGGAGAAGTACTTGGATAGAGTACAGCGTCAGGTTTGACTTAGGAGAGAGTAATACAGCACAACCATATAAGGTGATCTGTTCTAGTGATAACATAGTAATATACAAAGTGTGCCCCTTGAACCTCAAAACTGAAGCTGCAGGTACCAGCAAAAGATTTAAATGAGATAAAGTAAAGATATTAATTTTCACAGCCCAAAGTTGAAGAGGAAGGGCAAAAAGAGAGACCTAAAATAAACGAAAACATGTTAGAGCTCTCCGGGTTTGCATCTAAATAGTTCCAAAAAACTGCTCCAAAGATGTTGAGCTGAAGATATTCATAGCTGCTCTTTCTGGTTTGGAAGGTGATATGTGTAGCTCATATTTGATAAATCTCTGCAATCGGTTTGTATTAACACACTAAATATCAAAAAAGAAAAAGCACTAGGGTCTGTATAGCCCCACTGCCATTTAAATTAACTATAGCATTTGACATTCCAATTCTGTCTTCATCACTACCCTAATGGAAATGTCCTGTAGAAAGCAGTATCTGAAAAATCCAATATCTTTATAGGTCTAAACTTGAGTTATAAACAGGCAAGAGACAAGTAACTGTATGTTTTTGTAAAAGACATTCACATTGACAGAGTGGAAATTACAAAGGTTAAACTTGCACATTTTCTTAAATGCAAAGAAGAAAAGAGCATAAAATTGATAAGCAATTTGCTTTGAATCATTATTATTAATACAAATTATAGTAATAGACAGTGAAGTTGTTTACTAAGAGAAAGAGATCTACCTAATGCATGATAGATAAATGGACGGATTCATTGTTTGATGATACTTCTTACTTTTTCAGCTTATGAATTAGTACGTTTTCTGACAATTACGCCTCCATCCTAAATAAGTTGGGATCACTATATGAATTCTCGCTTCTCCATTTAAGCTTAACTCATGTCATCATCATACCAAATAAAATTAAGAGTGAAAAATAAGTTATATTGAAAAACAAGTTAATATTAATACGTTTTCCGAAATAAGAAAAAACTAAAATGATGGAACGCTCATGTTATCGGTCAAAGGAAACAAAGAGTACCGCCAATTGAAAAATGATTTCCGGATTTGTATCTATATGCCAATCAGGTTCCAGTTGTCGGGCAAATGATATTCGCCCATTCTCAGTGCTACAAAAGAGAACCTGCATGCATAATATAAGAAGAAAGAGGATCATCAGAAAAATAATAGAGGTTATAAGGGGAAGCTGAGCCATCAATTCAACTGTTGCATCTTATATCAAACATTCAAACTTCGACAGCTGGGATACTAAATCAATTTTGCACTACTCAATTAACCAGTCATTATGTTACTCCGCTTGCCATTCATTCAACCACAAGTGTGCCCATGCTTTTGCATGACAAGGAGAAACTTGATGGTGACTTTTGAAGAAGGCCTTATCATGACCTAACGCTTTCCCCTCTTCTCAGCATCCCACACTCTTTTTTCTTTTTTGGATAACCATGGCGTCCGAGTCACTGGCGCGCACCTCAACTAATTTCACAAACTAATTTGGTACCTCACACCAGCACATGTACCGGGAACTCCGCCCATCAAGACTTGGACAAATGGGAAGAAATGACCTCCACTGGATATGAACCTGATACCTCATGATTATCAACCTACTTCATTAACCACGAAGCTATTGCACATGCTCCGCATCATTCAGCACACTTACTCTTACTATCTTCTACAATACTGATTGAGCTTTAGGAGCGTTGGAGAAGATAACAACAATAAGCGCTAGAGAGAAACATACCTCAATCCTTAAAAGAGATATTACAAAAATTTCTCTTTTCGTTTATTTTGTTAATAAACTACATTTTATGTACATCCAGACAAGTTTGTCCTTTGTAGTTAATTTTAGTATTTTTTTCTTCCACGTGTGCAACAAAGTACCTTATTTCCTTTTAAAGAAATTATCAGTGTATGCATGTATTTACTCTTTTATGCACCCAGCAAATTTAAGTACACCATTAACAAAAAATGATGAAAAGAACAAAATGAAAAAATATGATACAATATATATCTATAGAGAAATCTATTTCAGTACTCCCTTTCAATTTCTTTCTTTTTCACATTGCAATCTTCCATGTTTTTATTTGCATTTTTATGTTTATATATTAAGTGTGTAAAGCCTAAATGAAAAAGTTGCAAATAGGATGATAAAATTATATTCATGATCCAATACAATATGAGAATATAGTTTTGCTATACAGAAGAACAAAATTAAAATATATGGGTTAAAATTGTCCACCGATAAATTAAATTATATCTTTGTTACACAATTTAAAGAAGGGAGATTAACGTAGTACTTCTACCAAAAGGAGACAAAATATATCTTTTTCCCCATAGCAGAGAAAATGTCAATAGCTCATGTTATGAGATAAAGAGCAAGCATCCAAAATCTATAGGCAAAACAATTGGAAGAATAATCATCTTGATTTTTCCAGGAAGAGGATACCAATTTGCAGACGAAGGAAAAGTGTTTATAGAGGCGCGGTTGAGATTAAAAGTTGAAGACAATCACACCAACAAGAACTCCACGAAGGTATTATAAATGGATTTCGACTTCCTATGGAGTTGAACAATGATTAGTTGTTACCTTGTCTTTGACCATGCTTAACACTCCAGCATCTTCTAAAGCCACCAGGACGTTTTTCTGCAAATATTCGATCATTTCAGAAAAAGAAGATCGTTGATATACACATGCAGATTACTCATAGACAATGAATGGATCAAAACACAGCCCACCAACAAGATGCACTGTAACTGTGATAAGTGGGTGCTAAGAAATGAATCGCGCACCAAATATGAGAACTTCAAGAATACATGAACTAGTAGACAAGACCAGGCGTTTCGAAGTGAGAAGTCCAAAGGAAACTCAAACATGGTCATCTTATATCAAAGCTTGGCTCTTGCTCAGGAGTTTAGTTTGTCTTCTACCAAAGAAAGCTTTAAATTATGCAGATTAGTAAGTGAAAATATAGTACTAAACAAGTAAATGATAAATTTTGGTTAATGTGGGATGATTATTGAATGTGACATCAGTTTTCCGAAAAACACAAAAGAAGAGAGTAGTTAGTTGCTCAGGGAATGACATTCCACTTGACTGAACTATTAAGTAAAAGGTATACTACCGAAGTTGAGCTTATCCGTGATTCTTAGAAATTAAGCAAGCGTAATCCACATATTGGCAACTCGATTTTTAGAGTCACCTACACTTGGCATCAAAGAGACTAATTCGTCTTTTTAGATTTTAAATTTAGAGATCAGTCCAAAGAGCGAGTTTTATTTGGCATACAAAGCAATCAGCGATGTCAGCCTTTCCCTTTTCATGCATTCTGCCACCCATTATTCTTTCTGAATCAGGCAATAAAGATATAAAATAATTAAAGGGACTGGATCAGTAGCAATTACTAATCGACATACAGATGTAATATAACAGAGGGAGGATCGGATAGTTGCTTGTTTCTAGAGAGGACAAAGTATAAACATTGTCAACTGCATGTTGACAACTGATGCACTATCAACCAATGAATTAATAATAATAATAACCTGTAGTTCCTCTGGGCTAGTTTCCTCCAGGATTACTCCAAGCAACCGACATGTTACCCGTACAGTGAAACAATATCCAGATTTTCTAAGTTATTTGTGCTGCAGAGATGAAAAGATAAAAAGAAGGCATAAATGGACTTTAACGATGCCAAGCAGAATCGGGAAAGCTTGAACAGATAAGATTTGGTCGAGTAGCAGATGCTTTTTAAATTGAGGTAGAGACAACCATCATGCTCTCAAATACCTACTTGTGGTTATAAATAAATTACTTGCATTATTTTAACTAGCTTCCAATAAGGCTACCAATTAAAGGATAAGATTGGTAAAACACGCCATTATGCACATTGCGCATGCTAGGGTAGACTTCAACACAGACTTAGTTAAGAACAAAATACAACAAAAGCAAAGAGTCCATATAATATGACATCGTTATTGTTGTTACATTTACATTAGGCCTGGGCGCTGTTGTCAAACTTAACATTCCCGTCTTATCCATAATGATATGACTTGTTGGGACCCACTTGATATAAAAGTTTATGTTTTTACAAGGAGAGAAAAACTGAAAAGATAGGTGGAACTCTCGAGAGTGACGACCACTCATTAAAAAGAATAATTTAGGTACTTTGCATATACATTCAAACCTCTCTATCACAGTTGTGTTTGTTACGATATTTTCCGGATGTTATAGTGAAGTGCTAGTATAGAGGACATATATTATAACATAACATAAAAAATCGGTTTCGAGAAAAACTTGATTTTTATAGTGATTGACTGTTATATAAGGATGCTGATATAGAGAGGTCTAACTCTATTTGCCTTACGTGTCAAAAGTCTTATTTAACTTCTTAAACTTCGGGCCCAACAAAACACCTTCACATAAAATGAAATGAAGTATAAAGCTATGCCTCCAACTAATTATAGAAGGCATCCAATCTATTCAACCTTCCAAACTATACTTCAAGGCACAAAAATTTGACGAAACGAAGCCCTTTATTCAATAACTAATTTAACCTATTTGCACACAAATCAAAAACTATCTCGAGAATTTAAGCTACCATTTGAACAACATTTGGAAATAGCTTGCGAAAACTTTAGATGCGTTTGAGTGGTTCTTTTTGTGTTTTGTGAGAGGAGAAGAGTTTCTTGAAAACATTCTGTAAAAACATACTCAAATTACAACTTCAAAGAAACAATATTGCAAAAAACTTGAATATATTTGAAACAAACAACAATTTGATCTTTACTTCTAATTTTTTCGGTATGTTCTGGAAAAAAAATTCATGGCACCCAAGAGAAGGGAAAATTTTGAATTTAGACAAACAAATTCCACCCATGATCTCAAAATATTCTTAGATTAATATGATGTATGTTAGACATCAAATATTTACTTGGCATCCATGAGCCTTGGGGATGGTGGAAGAAGAATAAGTTAAATAAATAGCAAAAAAAAAGAACATTAAGAGATAACTATTTGGATATCCACCAATTATATTTGGATAATCCAAATTAAAGGGATAGGGGCCGAAGGATAATCTCTTTCTACCTTTACTGGCTGAAAGAACTCATCAATAACATTTTGTGTACTTGAATCCTCTGAAGAAGGGCTAACTCCTTAAATAACTGTTTAAGTCAGAACTAGCAGGTGTAACAGCTTGTCGCTTAGGACGCTTCCTCTGTGGTCCACTAGGCTATCTCAATATTCTCCATGTAAAACTATTGCAAATGCAAGACCTGCTATAGCTCCTACAGATCTTGAATCCTGCATTTACATCAAATAGCTCTTACCATCTAAGAGAAGGTAGTACAACATCTAAAACATCTTTCTTTGGAATGTCATTAAAAAAAAAGCGATTATAGCACTACTTCTTGTATAATAGAAAGATTATATCTGCAAACAATTAGATAAATGGCAGTTTATTGGTTGTGGATTTCACAAATTGCTCATTCAAGGTATGTTGCCTTCCTCAACTTTGCAAGTGGTGGAAAAGATTCAGGCAATCACACTTTAGAAGGCCTGAAACTCTAAGTTGTGCAGTCATCTAATTCTACACTCTGCTATTGCTCAGGCAATGTGGTAGTTGTCTTAAAATTATGGAATATACTGGGCTAATGCCAAAGTCGATGATTTTCAGAAAATTCGACCCAAACTGATTAAAAAAATGTATCATTATGTTGTCAAAGTTAAATGCGTAGAAAAATATTAATGTTCGATGGGACGTTAACCACTAAGAGGAATTGAACAACAGATGTTAGTGAAGAATGTAACGAGGAAAGAAAAGACTTATATAGGTAACGCAAGAAAAATAAGTACAAAAGGAAACTACAACTATTACTACGCTTCAATCTCAAACAAGTTAGAGTCGGCTATATGAATCCTCACTGACCATGTTCCAAAGTTAAATCTATCTCAAGCCAACATTACACAAAATAAAAATAAAACGAAAACTATAATTTCTCTATATTGCATACTGATATAAGATTCTCTAATAGAGCAAAAAGATTCCTAGAATGCATATGAGCTAAAGTAGACATATTATCATTGATCAAAATATATTTCTAACTACTAGATATCACCTATATAGCTCTTTCTCCTCCACTGTGCTATCTTTCGTCAAGTCTGCATTGATTCCAAGAGAATTTAGGTTTTTTACGACCACCTCTTTTTAGGTGAGTTTAGGCCTATCTCATCCCCTTTTAACACCTTCACTAGCCATGATTTCGCATCTAAGGACCAGAGCATTTAGATGTTGACACTAGACATGACCAAGGTATCTCAAGCCGCCTTCTCTCATTTTATCCTTAATATGTGCTATTTTGCACCTTCTAGCAAATGTTGCGATTTTTAACCTTGACTAATCTATACAAGCGCACATCCACCTTAGCATCCGTATCTCTATGATACTCATCTTGTGCTTACCTTTCATTTTGGTAGGCATTTTCCTATCACAACACCCTAATAGGACTTCTCCATTTCAACCATCCAATTTTGCTTCTATATGTAATAGCTTCATCTATCATTTCATTTTTTTGATCAATGGGCCTAGATATATGAATTATTACACATTAGGCATCATAATCCCATCTAATCTCACATGAACTTCATTCTTTTTATGCTAATTAATTTGCAGTGCATATAATTCAATCTTACTTCCACTTCTCATAAAACTCTTACTCTCTAAAGTGTTTCAGCTTCTTGTTAGATCATCCATAACTAGTATAAAAGAGTATGCACTACTAAAAATCAGGTAAAAAGCGACCGGAAAAAGCGACCAAAGTTGGTCCCCATATGCCCAATAGCGACCAAAAAGCGACCAAAATGGTCTGGTCACAATTTAGTTGGTCCCTCTTCAATAGCGACCAATCTTGGTCGCCATCTAGCGACCAAAGTTGGTCGCCAATTTCAAAATACAGAAAATTAAAATCTGCTCAATTGCGACCAAAGTTGGTCGCCCATTTGGTATTGTAAATTTTCTGTATTTCTAAAATAGCGACCAAAGTTGGTCGCAATTTGAGAAATACAGAAAATTTAAAATACCAAAGTGGCGACCAACTATGGTCGCTTATTCAGTATTTTTAAATCTCTGTATTTTCAAAATAGCGACCAACGTTGGTCGCTATTTGAGAAATACATAAAATTAAAAATACTTAATAAGCGACCAAAGTTGGTCGCTTTTGCAGATTTTAATTTATTTTTTTTTGAAAATGGCGACCAACTTTGGTCGCTATTTGCAGAATCAGTTTTTTTTTAAAGCAAAATAGCGACCAACTGGCGACCAACTTTGGTCGCTATTTGCAGAATCAGTTTTTTTTTAAGCAAAATAGCGACCAACTGGCGACCAAAGTTGGTCGCTTTTGTTGGTATATTTTTTCAAGAAACTGGCTGTTTTGCCAGCCACACCCCCTGTCAGTTTTACCAAATTCCTAAAATATGCATTGAAACCATTATAACAACAACAACAACAACAAGAACTACTACATCAAACAACAACGATACTAACAACTACAATAAACAACACATTAAACAACAATATTAAACAACAATAAGGTTTAAAGTTCAAATGAACTTATGCATTATATAAGTTGTTATTACAATTCAAGGTCAACT
>MCJB01052945.1:0-18983 GCA_002018475.1 Nicotiana obtusifolia
ATATATATATATATATATATATATATATATATATATATATATATATATATATATATATATCTCACAACATGGCACTCAGGCCCCAACTCAGTCACCAATCTTTCCCGTCTCTCGGGCTCACAACGCTCATACTAAGCAGCCCTAATCAATGATAAGAGATGTGACAATATACAATAACAGAGATTGATATATGATATGAAATGATGAATGCTACTGAGTACATAACTGCAAATAACTCAATAGCGAAAAACGACCACTGTGGGTCCCAATAGTGCCATCATAAAGCCTAAGCAAGATTTCTAGTAGAAATTACAACTCAAGTGCTCTAACACATAGTGTACAGTAAAAATGTTTAGATAAGATGGCTACACAGTTCTATGGAATCGACTAAATCACAATTTACACGGTGCATGCCCACATGCTTGTCACCTAGCATGCGTGTCACCTCAACATCCATCACATAACACGTAATTCGGTGTTTCATACCCTCAGCATCAATTTAAAAGTATTACTTACCTCGAACAAGCCAAGTCCAATATCGAGCAAGCCAAACGATGCTCCAATAATTCCAGCCCACGCGTATCGACCTCTGAATGGCTCGAAACTAGCCAAAAGCAACTCGAATACATCAAATAATGCCAAAGAAAACAAATCCAATGGATAAAAGCCAAACCTTTAATAAAAAAACCCAAAATTGACCCAAAGTTAAACCCAGGCCCGCGACTCGGAACTTGGTGAAACTTACAAAATCTAACAACCCATTAAATTACGAGTCCAACCATATTTGTTTTTACTCAAATCCGACTCCAAATCGACATTCAAAACTCAAAATTTCTCTCTATGAGACTTTTGACAAAACCCCCAAATTTCTCTTTAAAGTTCATAGTCCAATTATAAAAAACGAAGATAGATTCACGAAATATAATCAAAACCGAGTATAGAACACTTACCCCAATCCTTGTGATGAAATTTGCCTCCAAAATCGCTCAAATCCGACCTCCCCAACTCAAAATGTGAATAAAATAGTCAAGCCCTTGATATATAGCTTCTGCCCAGATATCGTCGCATCTGCGACCCACTTAACCGCTTTTGCGGCGTCGCTTTTGCGGCAAGAGTTTCGCTCCTGCGAATTACCGCTGGTAGCCTGCCCTCGCATCTGTGGCAAAAAGTCCGCTTCTGCAATCATGCAGGTGTGAGTTAAAAATGCGCTTCTGCGTTGCCATTGCCTCCGCGTTCCTAGCACCGCATCGGCGATCATGCAAGTGCAGAGAATAACCTCGCACCTACG
The DNA here is from genome assembly GCA_002018475.1 of Nicotiana obtusifolia. Lineage (NCBI taxonomy): Eukaryota > Viridiplantae > Streptophyta > Magnoliopsida > Solanales > Solanaceae > Nicotiana > Nicotiana obtusifolia. The sequence goes on from MCJB01052945.1 coordinate 1,289, forward strand.
ATACTGCCCTGATCCTGCCATGCCGCTTCTACGGCCACTGTCTTGCTTGTGCGATGTCGCACATGCACCCAACATTCCGCAGGTGCGATCACACCAGGGCTACTCAAAAACCAGCCGTAACAAAAATTGATCCAAACAATCTGAACCTCGTCTGAAACTCCGCCGAGCCACTCGGGACCCCATCCGAATATACCAACAAGTCCTATAACATAACGCGAACGTACTCGAGGACCCAAATCACGCATAACAACATCGAAACGATGAATCGCACCTCAAATAAAAATTGATGAACTTTAAACTTCCAACCTCCAAAACTCACGCCGAAACATATCAAATCAACCCGGATTGAACTCAAATTTTACACACAAGTCCCAAATGACATAACAAAGCTATTTCAATTCTCGAACCACAATCCAAACCCGATATCATCAAAGTCAACTCCAGGTCAAACTTATAAACTTTTCAAACCTTCAAATTTCTAACTTTCGCCAATTAAAGCCAAATCCTTCTAAAAATATTCAAATTCAAATCTGGGCAAACTCCCAAGTCCAAAAACACCATCCGGACCTAACGGAACCATCAAAAACTCTATTCTGGGGTCAAACACACAAAAGTCAAACTTGGTCAACTCTTCCAACTTAAAGTTTCAAACATGAAATTCATTCTTCCAAATCACTTCCGAATAGCCCGAAAACAAAAATCGATGATTCACACAAGTAATAATACATCAGGAGCTACTCATGCCTTCAAACTAGCAAGCGAAGTGCAAATGCTCAAAACGACCGATCGGGTCGTAGCATTCTCCCTCACTTAAACATACGTTAGTCCTCGAATGTGCCATGAGTTGTTCCAAAGCTGTTAATCACTGTGTAACCTTACCATGCACATACCCGGAGGTGATCGCACGTTACCCTAATCCATATAAGCCCGGCGACACGACATAATTGAAGATCCTTAATTCAACCTTAGCCCATACACCTTAGAATCTTTCCAATATCCAGAATTTCCCATAAGACCCGAATATTGCATCTACACACTGTATAAGTCTGAACAAGCTGTATCAAGTCATAACCATAACCCAAGACACAATCACATGATACACCACATAACTCAATTACTCTTAGTAATAATTTCTAATCACAGTAGCTGCTTAAAACAATCCAATACCGGTAATAAATCTCATATCAAACAAAACCTCGTTCTAAAACCTTCGTACACTATCGATGATGAAAGAAACACGCAAAATTCATAACCACTCATCAGATCAACAAGTTATGGAACTCTCCCTCCTTCGACAAGAACTATAGCCAATTTCTTGGCCGACTCCCGATACTATCCTTCCAAATATACCCGCATTTGAAATTCGATAGCACTCATTCTAGGTCCGACGACCCCATCTTATCAAATACAACTACCCCACTGACATGCCATACCAATTCAACCTAGAGCCACGAACCGTGCGATCCGTGCACCAATACGCAACAATTTAAATGCACCCAAAAATAGGGAATGACTCAAATGAGAGAGCCGCCCTGCCAGCTCAACAAGCACCACCACAACCGCAATGCTACGAACCCATCATACATAGTGGAATCAAGACACATGAATCTTACAAAAAGGATCATATCCAAACATAACCCAGCTGCAATGCGTGACCCCATCCAAACACTGGTCCATATGAAATACCTCAAGCCACCACGCCCAAAATCAACAAACGAGCGCAATTCGACATCAAGTACCCAAAGTGCATGACCATAACTATGGAGAAGAAAATAACACAATATACCACAGCTCGGAGAGAACATAACCAAGGCACAATCAACCATTCAACACCCCAATAACCACCTCGCTCAAATTCCACTACAAGGCCCAAACAGAACCGCACCATGTGTACTTATAACCAATAAATATAACCAATAAATCATAACCCTTTGCAGCATAGAAGAGTAACTCGTAAAACATATCAGAACACGAATAAGCTCAACTCTAACCAAATGACACACCCCTCAACACTAACAGTTCTAAGCCAACAAATCCGACTCGGTGTAGGATACACACCCTCATTCGGCCTACCAATGGGCCCCCAGATCAACCCCGGTCATCCACAAATAAATAAATAACTCTGTGAAGGTCCACAATGGCCCAACCATAATACGTACTATCATCTGGCTAGCTTTAGCCATATCTTCACAGTCCACAACCACAAAATAATCTTCTTCTGAATTCCTAGTCTCTAAATCCATAGGACACATGAATCACCATATCTGATCCCAACTCCATCGCCCGAATGTCTAACACATCTCTCATACACGATCTTCCCACGAGGAATACTTCTAAAATTCTTCCGTGCCACATAGCAAAAATCTGAATATCAGTAGTCAATCAACCAGGCGAGTACCATAATACCAATGAAGCATCCGTAAGTCAACATATAGGGGGCCTTCTGAAATGCGCACCCTTCTCAAGAATTACCAGGTAGTTATAAAATTCACCTAATTATCTGAAACTATCCATGTTGTCCAAAATTCATGACCTTCCCTCCAAGGCTGGACCGTGACCTTACACATGCAAATCTCAACCCCACACAACACACCACATCTATCATGCCATCGTATGAAAAGTACAAGAATCTCACAGTCACTCTGAGTCACCAGCAGAATACGTACCCGATCAGTCAAAAACCTTCTATCTGATCTGATCATAGAGAAAACCACAATACGCAACATGCTCCTGACGCCGGTGGGAAATATCTATTTCAAATCGTGGTAGAAACCATTAAAAACTCTTCGAAACCCATTTGCACATAACCAAACTATCAGAACTGAATCTCTTTAACTCAACCAAGCCACACAGGTTGCCAAACCCAAGAGTATTGCGACAAATCACCCGCAGGGACTCACCACATTATAAGAACCCAAAAGGATCGAGCATACCATTACCATACTGAACGAACCTACTGCCAAATTGTCTTACTTCTCCGAGTTTCTTCTGAATTGCCTTCAAGTTGATATTCCTCCTTACTAAAACGCTACAATCCTTACCTAAACTCACCGCAAGAGGTCCTAGCATAAAACCACACGCCCTAAAGCCCATAAGCCGAGGTATTCCCTCTTAAGCACCCCAAAAGTACCACAACCGAGATACCCACTCTAAAGAGATCTTCTGTGAATATAAAGTTGTTTCCTTCACCTTTCTGATACCGAAATATAAAATCCATAATGATATAGAAATGTCGCGAGTCTCGACACCATCCAATGTAAATCTCAGATCCTAGCCATATACAAATCCGAAAAACTTCACAAATGCTACATATAAATCTTGAACCCTTTAGAACTTTCTCGAGAGTCAAATCTCAATTGCGCCGCCCAAATGGACCGAACACCCTGTGCCCTGTTAGCACAACGACACCCAAAGAAGTAACCCTACATTAACGTAACCAAGCAAATTCCTACTCCATGCACACTAAATCCTTCACGAATAACCACTCAATCATTCCATGATTCCCATATACCCATAGAGTGTAATACAACCTTTATCCAGAAGTTCCCTTACTCGAGTCATCCTCGATCTCAACCTCTGGAAGTCATATCTAATTCACAAGTATGCCTCAAACCCAAACCAATACAACACACAACCACGCGATCAAATCGTCAGTAACAGACTCCCCCACTTGGTTCAAAGCCATAGAACAAAACACTCGATAACTCATAATACCCATACTCTATTACTGCCATAATCCCGCACCGAAGTTCAACTCAATCCTTCATAAGCTCATGTAACACAAATCATCTAATACCTCAAATCATCTGTAAATCTCGCATTCATCCTCGTGATAGTCAGGTTAACTATTACCACAGATCCAAATGCCGATCGCATAAGTATAACCCACTGGTAGAATAGGAAGCCTCCACACAACATCATAGAGATCACACATCCATAGATTACCTTGAAGGTTATAACCCACCTTCTTAGCCACAAACTGACATATCTTTATACCATTTCGCAGCCACAACTACTACACCATCACTTAAATCTTCCTGAGTCTGAACTCTTCAACAAAACATAAGAATCTACTTCACCCCACAATGAACAACGTGAAACTTCCCTCAACATGCTCATAACTCGAGACTATACGTCACATCAAGACATAAACCAAGCACCCAATAGTCTTTGCCGCATTTCAAGCAAACTCCTCTCGTCGCATTCAACCCATCTGAACGCATCCCGCAGTCACATCATACTCCTCATATAGCCATCCAACCACTCATTGATCCACAAATTCCACTAATAGGGACACTACCGGACTTATAAGTCCAAAACACGTGCTCACACACCCAAAATCCCCGTGCTCAAGCTACACTCAAAACACAACCTCAATTCCTCCAGACTGGCCTATCATCAGCACACAGGAATCACATCTCGCACCTCATCCATAGAATCACAAGCCGTCAATGTAAAGCTGATACCGAGCGCTCGCATGCGCATATTAATGCGTGGAAGGAACTCAAAGAGCTACACTTCCAGCTGAATCAATCAGCACAATAAGGAAAGAAAGATGGGAAATTCATCCTAAATTCCATGTAACCTCTCCGGAGATAAGTATGGACATTATCATACTGATCCGCAAGACTCTGCTAGACACTTGCTCATGACTTGTAGAACCTATAAAACTAGAGCTCTGACACCAACTTGTCACGATCCAAAATCAAACTAGTTGTGATAGCACCTAACTCAACCCGCTAGGTAAGCCAATAACCAACTATCCAGAAAAGATAATACAACTGCTTATATACAAAGAATTCCCCAAGTACTGGTAGTACAAATCATGAGCTGCTAAGATTTAGATTTTTACAAAATTGAACTGAAGTAAGTACAACATCTATTTGAAATATAAAATGAACAGCATTCGAAGCTAATGATACCAACGACAAATGATTGCCATAACTGGAACGTAGGTATATCTTCAATCCAGCTCCCGCCGTGTACAGCAACATCAGCATCCAGCATCTGCACGCAAGGTGTAGAAGTGTAGTATGAGTGCAACCGACCCCATGTACTCAATAAGTAACAAACCTAAACTTAGGTTGAAGGTAGTGAGGGGCTGGGACAAGGGTCCGAGTCCAACTCCAATAACCATCAACAGTTCATAACAAAATAATAAATTGGTACAAAAAAATAACTTAGAGATAAGATGCTCAACTTATTCACAGTTACGGAAAATAGGCATCCTTTTCAGGTATAACTTTATATCCCAAATCTTCCATCAAAAACACCAAAACCTATGAGTAAGTTCGAAAATTATGATTTTCCCAAAAACCTTGAACTTTCAATAATAAATAAGATGTTTCATTTTTTCTATTGCATGAGGAAAGTACATCTCTATGCCTACATGTCAATATGCAGGAGAAATCATGAATGTCACCAAAACCGGGTAGCAGAAGAAAATGCATCTCCATGCATGTATCTCAAGTACGCATGTCGAATGCAATGTATCTCAGTTATGAACTCATGTACTCACATTCTCAGAGTACTCAATCTCACTGTCTCGTATTCTCGCTCACCATGCTTAATACTCAGTACACTAAGTCATGCGGCACTATACAATACCTGCTGCGCCTAAGGCTGGCAACTGGTCCGGTTTCAACCGGACCGGACCGGTTAGGGATCGAAAATCGGCCCGGACCAGTTGGAACCGGACCAATTTAAGGTGGGGGCTAGTGGTCCGGTGGCGATATGGTTTCTACATTTTCGACCGGACGGACCGGATATGAAATGGTCCGGAACCGGACCGGACCGGCGGCAGTGGGCTAAAGTGGGATTTAAATTATAGCCGTTGGCCAACAGCTCTATTGAGCAAATAGCCGTTGGGCAACGGCCAAAAACGGCTATTTTACCCCATAACCACCCCTAACTATTTTTTCTTATAAATACCCCATTATTTCATCATATTTTTTATAAAAATCATCAAACTCTCTCTAATTCTCTCAAAATCATCTACAATATTGCTATTTTGTTACTTTGGCTATTTGTCTAAATCTAAATTATACAATTTTGGTTATTTATCAAGTTTTACTTGGAGTTGCTAACTTGCTATCAAGTGAAGGTTCAAGTATCAACTTCATCTCAATTATACGGCTATATTGGTTGGTCATTCCTATCTCTATTCTTTAATTATATTTTTGTGATATATTTATTTTATTTGCTATAATTATGTCTCAAAGAGGTTCAATTGGAACTAGTAGTGGGGGGCGGGCACGTGGTCATTCGGGAAATAAAGGTAAAGGAATTATTGGTAGTTCTAGTCAACACGTAGAGGAAAATCAATATTATCATGATTTTAGCTCCTTTAATCCACTTGATTCATAAAACATAGAAGCGGAATTTAATTATCAAACTGGGATTAATTTAGAAGAACAACGTGAATTTGAAGCTAGTCCACCTGAAGTTCAGTCCGACTTGCCTCTTGTATCTCCCACTAGAGCCCTGGTTCAACGTAAGGATAGATCTGAGGTGTGAGAATTTGTACAGAAGAACAACGATACTTAGACGGCCGTTTGTGGTCTTTGTGGACATGTGTGGATGTTTAAAACTGGGGGTAATGAAGGTGGGACGGGTAAAATTAGAACTCACTTAATAAAGAAACATCCCAAGGAATGGTCAACGCGGGCGGGGGGTATTTATTTTGGAACCGAGCATGGGAGGGTAGCACATGACGCATCCTCGGGTATCCAAGTTAAACTTAACCAAACAACAGGAGGAATTCTTAGTTATGATAAACAAAAGGATAGAGAAAATATTGCTAAACTATTTGCGGTAGAGGGTTTGCCTTACAGTTTTCCTTCTTCTACTAGTTTTGTTCGATATATCCAAGCTACATATAATCCTTCCTTTAAAGGTTTTCCAAGAACAACTGTTAAAAATGATATTATTAAATTTAAAAACGAATATAGAGATTATTTGATATATTTATTTGATAACTTTGACACTAGAGTATGCCTTACTACTGATATGGGTCGTTCTACTAATAACTGGGATTATATTACTGTTACTGTTCATTGGATAGATCCTGATTGGGTCTTCCAAAAACGTATTATTGCATATAAAATAGTTGATGAACCACACACGGGAAATTATATTTCCAAAACTGTTTCATCAATTTGTCGTACTTATTGTTTGACTAATAAAGTTTTTAGTATTACAGTAGATAATGCTACGAACAACACAGAAGCACTTAGGAATTTAAGACCTATTTTAAACCCCCCTTTTGAGGAATTTTTTCATGTTAGATGTGCATGTCATATCTACAATTTAGTAGTCAAAGATGGTCTTGACTTATTTAACAACATTATTGAAAAGGTTAAAGTATCTATTGCCTTTATTTTTAGAAATAAAAATCAAGAAAGAAAAAGAGAAAGGGAAAGAAAATGTATAGAATTAGGAATGCCGATTAGGAGAGTTCCAAAAGAAGTTTGTACTAGGTGGAACACTCTATATGAAGCATTAACTGTTGCTTACGAATATAGAGAGCCTATAACTCAAATGTATAATAAATATTTATCGAACTTTACCACCTTAAGGAGGAAGATTGGAACCTTGTTGAACATCTCCTCCAGTTTTTAAAAAAAATTTATCATGCTACTTTAGAATTTTCTGGACAATATTATCCAACTACTCCTACTATGTTATATTATATAGCTGGCGTATCTGAATTATTAAAATTATATAGGCAATAAAAAGAATATAAAATGGCTGTAGAGGCCATGATTGAAAAATTTTAAAAATATTTTTTCCCAATTCCTCAACTTTTTTACATTGCTTCTGTGTTGCATCCTGCATTTAAATTAAAGTTAACTGAACGACTTGTTCGAGAAATATACACACACCTCTTGAAATTACAACTAATAACTACCCGAGTGTAGATACTGCTCGTGGTAAAGTTTATACAGATTTTCAGGCTGTTTTCGGAAAGTACAGAGCTTGGGCAGAGAGTGCTACACCAACTGCACCGATACTTTCAACCGGTGAAAGTTCTTCTCAAATAAGCAAACGGCATGCTGGGATGAGCAGTTTTGGAGGACTTGATCAGAAGCTGCTTTCAGAACAAGATGAATACGGGGAGGAATACAGCGAGTTCCAAGTCTACTTGATCCAATATCCGAAGAAACTTACAAGTTTTGGAACTCACGATCTATTGAATTACTGGAAGGGTCAAGAAGCACAATTTCCCATACTTTCAAAAATGGCCCGCGATATATTGACAATTCAAGCGTCATCAGTTGCATCGGAGAGAGCTTTCAGCCAGGGAAGATTTCAGATTGGAGATCACAGACATTCATTGAGAGAAGAAGCAATGGAGACAGGAGTTCTATTCAGCGATTGGATCAGAGCAGAGCGAAGAAACTTTGGAATACCGAAGCTTTCACAGAAAAAAAATAGAGCGTACATGGATCAAATTTTGAGCGACGGAACAAGCGAAGAAGGGAATCAAACCAATGAGACGGAAGATGAAGAAGATCAAGAAAAAGACGATGAACCGGAACAACAACAACATGTTCCTAAGGAAAAGCCTACGGCTATATTAAAAAAACTAGCGAGCATGTTTAAAAGAATGTAATTTTCTACATCAAAATACATATTAATAAAATTGCTCCAAGTTCACATCACAACTCTTGTGTTCTTAAAATTTATGATTTTACTAACTTTGTATATATTTCAAGGTTTGAATTTAATTATAAATTTTGAAACTAATTCAAAGTTTGCAAGAATATTATTTAACTTCTTTAATTCTAAGTTTTAACTTTGAAACATACTTTTCATTTCAAATATATATTCAAAGTTAGTAATATTTAGTTGTTATATTTTCAAAAACTTATAATTTCCTTCTACTACAAAATTTATGATTTTACTAACTTTGTATATATTTCAAGGTTTGAATCTAATTATAAATTTTGAAACTAATTCAAAGTTTGTAAAAATATTATTGTAACTTCTTTAATTCTAAGTTTTAACTTTGAAACATACTTTTCATTTATTTATAAATTTAAATAAAGGAGGTAATAATTTAAAAATAAAATAAAATAAAATAAAATAACCGGATGACCGGACCGGAAAAAACCGATAGACCGGCCACCGGTACTGGTCACGATCCGGTCGGCCCATTTTCAACCGGGGGGACTGGACCGGAAATTACTGGTTGGGTTCGGTTTTCGCCCAGTAAATGCACCGGACCGGACCAGTAACCAGCCCTAATAACATCTATTCGACCGTTTACTTCGTTGCGCAGGCTGGGTAATTCTTTCCCAGAGTTCGTTCCTCCTTATGTGTCATATTCAAGTTGTAGCTTGTCGGCGCATTAAATGGCGTCATATGAGATCTGAGTCAGTGTTTGAGGTGGCTTAATGCCTGAGCAGCTTGTACTGGGTGAGACGAGATTATTGGGTCTAAAATTCATACAATCAAATTTATATAAGGTACGTTAAAGAGATAATATGATAGTTCGGTTCAGAATGAGGCTATGGTCCTTGTCAGGAGGATGCAACTTCATGATTTGATTGATTTAGCAGGTGGTTATGAATTTCTACACATCTTCTCTGTCATGGCAGTATCGTGAAGATTTAAACCGGCTTATTTGTATTATGAAGTGTACTGCGGGCATCCGATTCGGGAAAAAAAATTTCAGCTATTGTGGTTGAGGGGTGTTATTATGGGAAACCGACTTATGTGGTGCGTGGTGTGATTTTTGCATAGATGCATGATCATGTTTGGGTATAGTGTGCGGTAATTGGCACGGCGTTGGTGTGATAGAATCAGATCTTGTAAAGAAATTCGAAAGTTGGAATTTGGTTCTAAGGCTTCTTAGCTAAATAAAAGGGAGGACCTTCAGTCCGTATCGAGCTAATGTGCCCAACTAGGTTGTGATGGCACGGATAGGTACACAAGGTGTTAAGCAGTAATTTTGGACAGCTCCGGAGCAGTTCTTGGCACGTTCAAGGACGAACATATGTTTAAGTGGGAGAGAATGTAACGACCCGATCGGTCGTTTTGAGCTCTAGCACGTCGTTAAGCGGTTTGAGGCCTTGAGTAGCTTCACTTCAGGTATTATGACTTGTACATGTGGTTGTTATTGACTTTCGGGAAGTTCGGGATTGAGTTGGAAAGAAAACTTTAATTTCAGAAGCTTTAAGTTGGAAGAATTGACTGAGGCGTGACTTTTGAGTAAACGACCTCGGAATCAGGGTTTGAAGTTTCCTCGTATGATGACTTCAGACCTGTGCGTATGTTCGGGTCGAGAATTGGGTGGCTTGGGAGTATCTCGGTGCTTATTACAGAAGGTTGGCATTTTGAAGGTTTAAGAATTTCCTAAGTTTTGGGTTGAAGTGGATTTTGACATTATCGATGTCCGTTTGGGATTCCAAGCCTGGGAATAGCTCCTTATGGTGATTCTGGTCTTGGGAGTGCGTCCCGATGTGGATTTGGAGGTCCGTAGGTCGTTTCGGTGTCAATTGGCGAAAGTTGGAAATTGGATGATTTTTGGGAAGTTTGACCGAGAGTGGACCTTTTGATATCTGGGTCGGATTCCGATTCCGGAAGTTGGAGTAGGTCCGTTACGTCAATTATGACTTGTATGCAAAATTTGAGGTCAATCGGATGTGATTTGATAGGTTTCGGCATTGGATGAGGAAGTTAGAAGTTCAATAGTTCATTAGGCTTGAATCAATAAGCAATTTGTAGATTTGATGTTGTTTGATGTGATTTGAGGCCTCGAGCAAGTTGGTGTCATGTTATGGGACTGGTTAGTATGATTGGACGGGGTCCCGAGAGGCCTCGGGTGAGTTTCGGGATTGTTTTACACGAAGGGTCTCATGCATTTGCGAAGAGGAATTTTGGGGCTACTGGGAGGCCATCGTGAACGTGATGAAGGAAACGCGAACGCGAGGTAGAAGCTAGGAAGCCTACGCGAACTCGAGCTGGAGGCCGCGAACGCGAAGACGAAGGGAGAGCTGGGAACTGCCAGGCGTTAAGCCTTTGCGAATGCGGCTAGTGACCCGCATACGCGAAGGGTAGTGGTCACAAGGATTCGCGAATGCAACGAATAGGTCGTGAACGCGAAGACTAATTTGGAGGCTGAGATTTTTGGCCTTCACGAATGCGGTGGCCTTTCCGCGAACGCGAAGAGGAGCAAGCCTGGGCAGACTTGTTTTAAACAGGGTTTGGGTTCATTTCACCCATTTTTCACACGGCTTGGGTGATTTTTAGAGCTCTTCAAGGGAGTATTTTCATCATCTAATTCAAGGTAAGTGACTTCCACATTATGTTAGTGAAATACATGGATTATATATGGATCTAGACATGAGAATTTGTAGAAATTTGGGATTTTGAAGGAAAACCTAGAAATTGGTATTTGGATTTTGACCACGAAATTGGACATGGAATTGGGTATAAATAATATATTTGAGTTCGTAGTGTTATGGGTAATGATTATCTTTGAAAATTTTCAGAATCTGGGCACGTGAGCCCGAGGGTTGATTTTTATAGACTTTTCGAGCGCGGAGTTGGAAAATTGTTTAAAATGATTAATTATGGATATTAGAATGTATTTTCACTGGTTTGCACATTGTTTGAATAGCTTTGGATCGACGGGTTTTGATTTGAGGTATTAGAGAGGCTTTGGAGCCGGTTTTGGAACTGCGGAGCGAGATAAGTCTCATGTCTAACCCTGTGAGGGGGAAACTACCCCTAGGTGATGTAATTGTTATGTGTTACTTATTTCGGGGGCTACATACGTACAAGGTGACGAGAGTCCGTGCATAGCTAGATTCATATTATGTCCGGGTAAACTTAGGTTCACACCATGCTATAGTTGTACTATTTGAGTTGTTTCTTGCCTATTTAGTTCCTTTATTTTATGTTGCGACTTGAGACAAGACTTGTATAGAGTGATAGACTGGATATGGTAGAGATTCGATAGGCTCCATGATAAGCCGCGAAATAATTGTACTCCCCTTACGAATTTCTCCCGCATTATGCGTTTTCATTGAAAGGTTTCCCTTAAAATTTATAACTCACACGTCTATTCGTGAGTAGGGTCAAGGACCCGTTAAAGCTTCTTATTCTAATGGGATAGCGTCGTTCTCCTTGGCAGTATAATAGATACATCTATGGTTCGTGTCGTTCGACCCTCGGCGGTGCGCACATTATGATAGGATCGGGCCGTTCGCCTCGGCAGGATTATGTATCACACTCTTATGGGAGCAGGCTGTTCGCTTTGGCAATATAATAGATGTATTTATGGTTCGTGCTGTTTAACCTCGGCAGTGCACATATTATGACGGGATTGGGCCGTACACCTTGGCATTCTATAAATACTCTTATGAGATCGTGCGTAATAATTGGCAAGAAGCCAACATATCTGTGAGCTTGTTCCTGATTGAACTGTGACGACCTATCTGGTAAGGTCCATTATATATATATACTCCGATTGAGGAGGTAGTTATTAGTTGAGAGTTTGAATCATTGTTGAGACGAGGACTGTACCACGTATTTACACTTGTTATTTCGTTTATCTACTCTGACTCCCAGTTTACTTTTACTATATTTGTCTTGTTGGACCACTAGTAAGTGTCGATGTTAACCCCTCGTCACTACTTCTCTGGGGTTAGGCTAGATAATTACTGGGTACGCGTTGATTTACGTACTCATACTACACTTGCTGCACTTTTTGTGCAGGTTCATATATATCCGGTGGTCTTTGGGCGCAGAGGCGCGGCTATTTCCGGGGCTTTACAATGAGCTGCATCTCATGTTACGATCCGCAGCCTGCAGAGTCTCCATCATATTCATTTATATTTTTTCTGTCTAACTTGTATTTCAGACAGATGTTGTATTTTATTATATTTTCCTAGTTGATGCTCATGCACTCGTGATACCGGGTTTTGGGGGTTCCAACGGGTTGTTCACCACTGTAGTTCATGTAGATTCTATTTCACGCTATTCATTAATATAAATTATGATTTTCATGTACTAGAATGAGTAATTAAATTGACTAATCATTGTTGGCTTGCCTGACAGCGGTGTTAGGCGCCCTCACGACCTATAGTGAATTTTGGGTCGTGACAAATCTAGATTGTTTGAGTGTCATTCCTTTGTGGATTAAGTTCCTTGGCCTCCCACTAGGGTATTGGTCCACGGAAGCCTTGAGCAAATTGGCAAAGCTCAATAGCGGCTAACACTAATACTAGTAATAGTTTTGCAGTCCTACAAGCACATCACACTGACAAAGAGCAAGGGGATGCTGGTCCAACCAGCTTAACCCATCATGAACATCTGTACTTGGAATATTAGAGGGCTTAACAAGCCCTTTAAACAAAAAGAGTTGATGCTCTTTCTGAGAAAGTACAAAGTAGATATTGTAGGATGTCTTGAAACAAGAGTAAAGGAAAGGAAGGATGCAAGAATTATGCAGCAGGTGGCCAAGGACTGGAATGCATGCTGCAATTATAAAGCACGCCCAAGTGGCAGGATATGGCTACTCTGGAGAAATAATGTAAATGTCCAGGTTATTGAGGTTGCAGATCAATTCATCCATTGCGAGATCCATGATGCCAATCTCCAATTCGGAGCATTATTCACTCTGGTCTATGCAAGCAATTACAATATCCCAAGTCAGCAGTTGTGGAGAAAACTTACTCACATAGGAGCTAATGTACAGATTGTTTGGCTGCTAAGTGGGGACTTCAACAGTGTGCTAACTACTGATGATAGAATAGGGGCACCAATTACTCAAACAGAAACCCAAGGGTTCTAGAAGCTGGTTGATGTGTTGTAGCTTACTCATGTGAAAAACATTGGATGGTTCTACACATGGTGCAACAAATAACAGGAAGATCGAAGGGTATACAGTAAGATTGATTGGCCACTGGCTAACTATCTGTGGCTACAACAATATAGCGACATAGAGGCTGAATTTCTGAATCATGAAGTGTATGACCATTCCTTAATACTAATTCAATGTAGGTAAAAGAACCAGCAGAGGGGCTTGCATCCTAAACCTTTCAAGCTATACAACACTATTATGGGACATCCAAAATTCAGTGATATAGTGAAATAGGTGTGGGAGCAGGAGATAGATGCAGACCCTATGCATAAGGTCTGGTTGAAGCTAAAGAAGCTCAAAAATGGCCTTAAAGATCTTAACACATATATGACTTCATACCAACAGAAACTTGACCATGCTAGACAAAAACTAGAGATACTCTAAGGTAAACTTAAATCATGTCCTTTAGATCAAAAACTATTTGATCAGGAGAAGGAAGTACTGGCTGAGATGGAAAAAATGGAGTAATATAGAAGAACAAGTATTGAAGTAGAAGTCCAGATCAACCTGGATTGAATGTGGTTACTCTAATTCTAAATATTTTCATGCACAATAGAAGATGAGGACAAGCAAAAATCACATTATGTCTGTCTACAATGTTAGTGGTGTAAGCTAACTGATCATGCCCAAGTGAAAAATGAATTTATATCATTCTTCACAAAACTCATAGGTGAAGGTGGAAGTATTCATAGATGTCCAAATTCTGAAGTTGTACACTTGGGACCTACCTTAGCTTACAATAGAAATCTGCTTTGATAGAAGAGGTATCAAATGAAGAAATAGTAGCTGCTATCAAGGACATGCCCCATGACAAGGCCCCAGGGGTGGATGGGTTCCCATTGAAATTTTTACAAAGCATTGGAATGAAGTTGGTGCTGATGTCTGTGCTGCTATCAGACACTTCTTTGTGACAGGGAAAATGCATAGAGGAATGAACTGCACTGCTGTCACTATAATTCCCAAAGTACACAACCCAAGTCAAGTCAAAGATCATAGGCCTATTTCTTGTTACACCACATTGTATAAGATAATTACAAAAGTCATTACTACCAGAATAAAAGGTGTTATAGGAGGACTCATTGGTGATTCACAGTCTGCCTTTATTGAAGGACGAAGCATCACTGATAATATTCTATTTATGCATGAATTGTTTAAAGGCTATAATAAAAAAGGGATTTCACCAGTATGTGTTTTGAAGGTGGATATGAGGAAAATATATGACACTCTTGATTCGAGCTTTCTGGAAAGAATGTTGATTGAGCTTGGATTTCCTCATAAATTTGTTAGGTGGATAATGGAATACATTACAACATTAACTTACTCACTCAATATGAATAGAGGGCTGACAGAACCTTCAAGGAGGAGAAGAATCATACAGGGTGATCCTATGTCTCCTTATCTGTTTGTCAATTGCCATAGAGTATTTAGAGAGGGAGCTTGCACAACTAGTAAAGAACAAAGACTTCAAATTCCACCCAGATGCAAAAAGCTAGGAGTGATTCATATCTTCTTTGTTGGTAATCTCCTTATGTTTTGTAAGGCTGGTATTACATCTATCAGATTACTGTAAAAAACATTCCTAAAGTTCTCTTGCTCATCTGGCCTCCAAGCAAATGCAGAAAAGAGTTCTATCTACTTAGCTGGCATTTCAAATAGCCTAAAGCAGGACATCCTACAAGAACTGGGGTACAGTGAAGGTACTTTACCATTCAGATATCTAGGAGTCCCTCTGGCATCCAAAAAGCTTTCTATCATTCAATGTTGGCCACTAGTAGAGAAGATTACACAAAGAATCAATTGTTGGACCTCAAAATTGCTTTTATATGCAGGTTGATTGCAATTGATAAATCAGTATTATTTGGGGGTACAATCCTATTGGGCACATATTTTTCTATTGCCTAAAATCTGTCTGTAGATCCTTCTTATGGACTGGTACATCTACTATTTTCAAGAAAGCACTAGTTGCATGGGAAAAAGTATGCTTGCCACATGTTGGTGGGGGCCTCAATGTGATGAACATGTACTACTAGAATAAGGCAGCAGTTGCAAAGCACCTGTGGGCAGTAGCAATGAAGAAAGACTGTCTCTGGATCAGGTGGATCCACACATTTTATATAAGGAACCATAGTGTGGAGAATGCCCCAATACCCAAGAATGCAGCCTGGGGAGCCAGGAAAATATTGGAGACAAGAAGATTCATTGTTGAACTCCAAGGTATTCAGGGAGATTTAAGCAGCAGACTTGTCCAATTACAAAAGGGTGAAGTCTTCAGTATCAAAAAGTTATATAACCTACAATTCCTCCAGCTTCAAAGAGTACCCTAGAGGAGTATACCCATGCAATACAACCTACATCCTAGGTTCAAGTTTATACTTTATTTAGCACTGCAGAAGAGGTTAGCCACAGTGGACATACTAGTAAAGTTTGGAATCCAATTCCCTCAACAGTGTGTTTTTTGCCACCATTCTGATGAAGTGTTTGAATATCAATATTTTGAGTGTCCATAGTAAAGGAGATATAGACTAGGCTGCTATATGGCTAGGTCACCCTAGACCTGTTCAGGATTGGCAAGGAGAAGTATAATGAATTAATAAAGGTGCAAAGAGGAAGTCTGGACATTGGGCAATTGTAACCTACGTGTTTGGCATGCTGGTTTATACAGTATGGAGGGAAAGAAATATGCTCAGATTTCAAGGGGGTGTGCTCAAGATTGATAGCATCTACAGAGAAATTGTGTTGCACATGTATACTAGAAGCAGAATATTACAGAACTGGCAGGGAACACTGCAACAGTTGGATTCTTTTCCTTAAGCTCTCTACATATGTAATTATTTCTTGGTTTTTAGTGGCTGATGTAAAAAGATTATCTCTATTCTAGGTATAGTGCTTAGATCTTTAGGGTTGCTGTAACTAGGAGATATGAGTGTGGATGGTCAGCATCTACTTGTTTTATAAAAGTTACTTTTTTTGGAATGAATAGAAAGTCACTATTTCCCGCACAAAAAAGATTATAATATTATATGCATATATTAGTGGAAACTGGTTGTTGTAATCCAACTCAAATGTCCTTTTAATTGTATAACAATTTCATATGAAATCAAAAAATAATGTGGTGATAATCCAATATTCTTTTGATTATATATCTTTTCCGGAATCGGCCAAATTCTGAAAATACTTATCAAATATTCTCCATGTACTAAATAATGAATACATGACATGTAATTTATATATTTGGTTTAATATTATTACCTCAATTTAAACTTTCAGTCAATGATAAAGTGATTTGGTTTGGTTTAAAAATATTTCTGAATAGGTTTGTTCCACCAAATTTTATCCAAGAGAATTCTTCCACCTTCATTACTCTATAAATTTTTTCTTTATATTGTATTTCTATTTTAAAAACTGAAACAGATGTTTAAAATATATATGAGACTAAACATCTACTCAATATATGTATTGGTATAGAAAGGTTTTATTTCTATACAATAAGTATATGGAAAGAATTATTTTATATAACCAGTTACAATTGAATAGGAAAAACGAAAAAGGACCTAAACTATCCCTATTGTTTGCTAAATGGTTTATAAGTACCCTACGTCTATCTATTCGTCCGAAAAAGCACGTTAATTCTATTAGCAAAAATACCCCCACGTCTAACGGCAGAATTGGTGGACCTTTTATTTAATGACATGGTAATTTTTTACTGGGCCACGTGGCATTGTCGACAAAAAAATCAAATATGGGTCTTATTTCTACCCAATACCTGATCCGACCCTAAGGTTAGTTACCCGAGTAAAAAAATTCCCCCCTTCCCCCCTCCCC
>MCJB01052945.1:25109-40457 GCA_002018475.1 Nicotiana obtusifolia
ATATATATATATAGCGTAGTATATATGAAGTTATATATATATTATCCTATAACGGTGATTCATCGTTGCAAGTGTATCAATAGTGTATTGTATAGTACACTATAGAATACATTTAGTATATGCAATACACTTAGTATATATATACTATACTATATTATACTATATATATATATATATATATATATAAAAGCTATATTCGATATAATTTTAGCTAATGCACTAATACTTAGTGCATAGTATAGTGTATTGCATATACTAAGTGTATACTATATATATATCGAATATAGTTCAAAATAAATAAATTAATGTATAATATAAGATATTTATATATATAAATAAATATTTATATATATACATATACTATAATACACTATATACTATATTATACTATATATATATCGAATATAACTTTAATATTTATATTTATATATATAGTATAGCGTAGTATATATCAAGTTATATATATATTATCCTATAACGGTGATTCATCGTTACAAGTGTATCAATACCTAAAAGAACCCGTCCCTGTGTTCCGAGTGCTTTATATATATATATATATATATATATGGATACGCATGCACGCTCCGTAGCACAACTTAACTGCATATTAATCCCTTGTATTACAAAAGCGTTAAAGGCTTACATTTATATTATTTAGACAGTAAATACAAAAGTGAGTTTAATTTTGGCAAAATGTTGACATGAAAGCGACCAAATGTGGTCGCAAATATATATACTTTAACATTAGCGACCAACGTTGGTCGCAAAATGCAAATGTGATATATTTATATTTTCCAGATAAGCGACCAACGTTGGTCGCTAATCTTGCCAAAAGTTACCCCTTCTTAAGCGACCAACATTGGTCGCAAAATTTAAACGTGGGTCCACTTTTGCGACCAACATTGGTCGCAAATCGTGAAATTTCTTTGACCAAACTGGTTTGACCACTCCGGTCAACAAGTTGACAAATATTGCGACCAACTAGCGACCCACTTTGGTCGCTAATTTATTTAAGATTATTCTTTTATTGTTTTTACCAGTTTGGCGACCAAAGTTGGTCGCTTTTTCGGATAGACCAACGTTGGTCGCTAAATTTTGGTCGCTTTTTTGCTGTTTTCTAGTAGTGGGAGCGACCGTATTCCATCCTTGGCGAGAGAGTCTTGCTGCATCTTTGTAAAAATATTCATTCCTTGATGTAGGAGCGATGAAATCTGGAGCCGCTTACTTTTGAAGAATCAGAACTTAAAAGGTTGGATCCTGTAAAAAATCACGGATAAGTTCCTTGAGGATTAGCCGGAGTCGACTTTTAAATTTGATACATATGTCTGGCATTTCGATTTCACAGCACTGTGTGCTGTCATTAGAAAGTACATATCTCAAGATATAAACATCCAATTCACGAGCCATTTGCGCCACTAGAAATAAAGCTCAGAGATATGGAAATCCTCAAAATACTGTGAAACGTTCCTAGCAAATTGTCCGCAGCAATTTTGTGAAGTTGACCCATCTGTTTGCTGAACTTATTATTCAGCTTTGTGTGCTCTTGTGGAAAAAATTCATATCTCGAGCTATGAGTGCCGGAAACGTGAACCATCTATGCGATTGGAAAGAACACTACAAGTCCTACACCACCTGAAAATATCGTAGATGGAATCCTCTCGGATTGGGCGCAACAATAATTTGAATTTGCTCCTAACATCTGCCGCACTTGCTTTCCAACTTCCGGCACTCTTATCGAAGAATCCATATCTCGAGCTATGAATGTCCAAATTACGATCCGTTTATGCCCTTAGAAACTGAACTCAGAGTCCTATGATACATATGAATTTCATGAGAAAACTCCTTTCGGGATGGCAACAAAAAATTCACAAAATTGACCTAGCTGTAGTAAAATTTCAGATTCGTGTAATTTCGGTAAAAAAATTGTATCTTGAGCTAGGAGCCTCTAAATCACAAACAGTTTGGTTTGTTGGAAATTAGACATAAAAATCTACAACATGTAAAAAGTTAGCGGCAGAAAAGCTTCTAGATGGACCGCCATAGCTTTCCGAAGTTGATCCAGTCGTCTGTTGATCTCACCTTCCAACTCTATGCTTTCTTGCGGAAAAAGTTCTTGTCTTGGGCTAGGGGTGTCTGAACCGTAAATGGCTTAATCCTATGAAAACTAGACGTGAGGAAATATAACCATATTGAAAATCAAGGCTCCATTCTCTCTTAGTTGTCCAATGAATATTTTTTTTTAAATTGACTCTACAGTCTTGCATGTAGGTACTTTAGCTATCACGCTTCACAAATCTTATCTCCTCTTTTATTCTTTTTGCAGACACAAGGTGCAGAACATGGTTGCAAGAAAAATCTCTATGAGAAAGAAAGAATTATTATAGTAGATCGTCACGCGAAGTCACCCTTTCCCCAATTTTTGCACATAATTTGTTGATATTCTTGGAGTTCATCAATGGCGGCTCCCATGGTGATTGAAGGTATTTTTTTTCTTTTTTCCAAGAGAGACAACTTCTCGCATACGAGACCTTTAACCAACACCTGCACTAGAGAAGCAAACTATCATGCTCGAGGCCTAACAACAAGACGCATGGTCAAGAGATCACCACAATTACTGAACAAAAGAGACGTACATTGAGGATGGTGTATTAAATGTGGAGACATCATACAGACTTGGAAAAATCATTTCAGACGAGTCGGCAAAAAAGCCTAGTATACAATCATTTTCATGACTTAGGCTTTTGCATAGGATAATGTCTGGTCCCTTTCATCTCTATATTTTTTGGATGTATCAACTTCTGTAACATTGAAGTAATAAAATATCTTTTACACTTCAATGTAGACTATCTTCTTTTCCTCATTTATATATGCCTCTGCACTTAAAAGAGTTAATGTGTTGATCCCATGACACCAAGCTTTTATTTGAAACTCATGCAACTAAATTTAGAATAAAACTCTAAGTTGCCTATGTACCTAGGTGAAGAGGATCAAGTCATAGTTCAAAGGGATGAGTTTTTATTTTATTTTTGTTATGTCCTAATTTTTGCCTAGGCCTCCTCTCACGAGGTTTTCAACCTAGCGGAATTTTGTTTTTTGCCTAGGCCGCCTCTTTCGAGGTTTTCAACCTAGCGGATCCTTTTTTTTTTGCCGTATACAGTTTACTCACGCAGGCCATGAGTAAGCAACGTGCAGATTGGGCTCATGCATCAAGGAGCGTCATGACTTGCAGTTTAGGCTCGTGCATCGAGGAGCGTACATGACTTTGATGGGAAGTACCGCTTCAGAAATTTACCGTTGATCCAACCAACTTTAAGACCATCCTTATCAACGATTTTGCTTGATCTACTTGAATAGGCTTCCTTCACAACATATGGCTCATCTTATTTTGAGGTAAATTCGTCACCCATGCGTTTGTTGAGAATTATAGGTCTTCGAACAGCTCGGACCAAGTCTCTCACTTGGAATGATTGTGGCCTCACTTTCTTGTTCAAGGCTCTAGCTAGTCGAGCTTGATAGCACTCCAATTTTTGTTGCGCTTCCAATCTTTCCTCATCCAATGCCTCTAAATCTTCTAGGCGAAGTTGTGCATCTCTTTGGACGTGATTTCTTCTTGAGTTGCGATCCACAATGATGGAATTTGTTACTCCAATGGAAGAAGGATTGCTTCTACGCCGTACACCAAAGAGTAAAGAGTTGCTTGTGTAGCAGTTCTGAAGCTTGTCTGATATGCGCACAAAGCTTCACCAATTTTCTCATGCCACTCTCTCTTGTTCTTTGCAACAACTTTCTTCGAAACATTACCAACTGTCTTGTTAAAAGCTTCAGCAAGGCTATTGGCCGGTGCATTATACATTAAAGGCTTATGTTACTTGAAATTAAACTTCTCGCATAGACTCCTTACGAGCTTATTGTCAAATGGCATTCCATTATCAGTGATTATGTCTCTTGGTATGCCGTACCTAAAATTATATATGACTTGATAAAATTGGCAACCGTTTCCTTTTTTGCTTCCTTGAGTGGAACAATTTCTACCCATCTAGAGAAGTAGTCTGTGGCAGCCAAAATGTACATTTGTCCCTTTGATGACTTATGAAGCAGTCCAACAATTTCAAGTCCCCATGTGTCAAAAGGCCATGAAGCTAGAGTTAGATGAAGAGGCTGTGGAGGTTGGTGGATGTAGTTGGTATGAAATTGACACTCTTGACATCTTTTGGCATGCTCCATGGAATCCTTCACCATTGTCGTCCAGTAGTAGCTCATCTTCTTCATGCGAAAATGGAGCTTGGGACCAGATTGGTGTTCTCCACATGAGCCAGAGTATGCTTCCTCCATCGCTTGGCGGGATTCTTCTTTGTCAAGAAATTATAAAAATAGTCCTTCAAAAGAGCGGCGAAACAATGTCCCCTTGTAAAAGATGAATCGTGGTGCCCTTCGCATGATGTCTGTTCTTTGTCATGGATCCTCAGGTAACTTTCCATGTTCAAGGTAATCTATCAGTGGTGGCCTCCAATATTCTTCTTCAATCAATCAAACGGACGTATGATGTCTTTCATTGATTTGAAGATCAAGAAGTCTAGGAATGACCCATCGATGACACACATGTACCTTTGTTGACTCATTCTCTCTAAGTGCCATCGTCGTGGTCAAGTTAGCCAAATCATCAGTCATGCGATTTTCTTCTCTTGGGATGTGGTTTAAGAATACTTGGTCGAATAATTCAAGTAAAACAAGAAGCATATTGGTGGTATGGCAAAAGATCTTCCTTCTTTACCTCGTAACTCCCTAAGAGTTGGTTGATGATCAGCTTAGAGTCATCGTAGATCTTCAATTGTAAAATCTTCATGTCTAGTGCCATTTCGAGACTGATGATCAAAGTTGGTACTCTGCAGCATTCTTGGAGGATGTTTCACCTAAAATAAGGGAGAATGAAAAGACTTGTCTTTCTGGAGAGATCAACACAACACCTACCCTTGCACCATTACGATGTGCAGATCCATCAAAGAAAATTGTCTATGGTGGCAATTCTTCAATGAACAACACATATTCATCTAGAAACTCATCAGAAAGCTTCCATTCTTCCAGAAGAGGGTGATCAGCTAGAAAATTGACGAGTGCCTGTCCTTTCACAGCCTTTTAAGGTGTGTATGTGACCTCATATTGGTTAAACAATAGGGACCATCTTTCTAGGCATCCAGAAAGAACATGTCAAGTGATCACAAACTTCACGGGATCTGCGCGAGAGATGAGTTTGATGGTGTACGCTTCAAAATAATGCCTTAGCTTCCTTATCGCATAAAGTAACGGTAAGCATATTTTCTCAACAAGCGTGTAGTTCAACTCAACACCTATTAGAGTTCGACTGAGGTGGTACAAGGATTTTTCCTTTCTTTCCTCATTCTCTTGAGCAAGTAGAGCCCCAAGTGAACGTTCCTGTGCCGCGATGTAGAGTATCAATGGGTTCCCAAGCATTAGTGCCCCTAAAACAGGTGAATCACAAGTACTTTTTTGATGCTTTCAAAAGCATTTTTACATGACTGATCCCAGTGAAAAAGGACATTCTTTCTCAATAGATGATTGAAAGGTTGACACTGTCCAGCCAGATTAGTGAACCTCCAGATGAGTGCTAAGTTTCCTGGAGACTGCGAATTCCCTCAATTTCTTTGGCTCGCGCATTTTTTGAATGGCGTCAATCTTTGCGGGATCAACTTTGATTCCACGATTGACGCACAATGAAGCCAAGAAACTTTCGTGAAATAACTCCAAATGAACATTTGAATGGATCCATCTTCAAGTAAAATTTTCTTAACCTTTCAAAAACAATTTGAAGGTCTTCAAGGTGGTCGCACCTATGCTTCGACTTCACCACCAAGTCATCGATGTAGCATGCAACCCTCTTATGAAGCATGTCATCAAAGATGTTTTGCATTGCAAGTTGGTAGGTGGCACAAGTATTCTTCAGACCGAATGGCATCACTTTGTAGCAGTATATCCCTTTTGGTGTTCGGAAAGCAGTGCATTCTTCATCCTTTGGAAACAACCTGATTTGATTGTATCACGAGGACCTATCCATGAATGACCTAGCTTCAACCCTGTCGTAGCATCAACCATGAGTTCAATAATTGGTAGCGAAAAGTCATCTTTTGGACATGCCTTGTTTAGGTCTCGAAAGTCAACAGAAACACGTACTTGACCATTCTTCTTCTTCACAGGTACAATATTTGAGATCTATGATGGGTATTTCACCTCTCGAATAAATCCCGCCTCGATGAGCTTGTTGACTTTGACTTCAATTTATGGTACTAACTCGTGTCGAAACATGCGTTGTGACTGCTTCACCGGGCGTGCTCCACTTTTGATCCCCAAATAATGAATGGCTACCTTAGGACTAAGACCATGCATCTCTTTATATGACCAAGAAAAGATATCTTTGTACTCGGTCAACAACTTGAAGAATTCCTCCTCCTCTTGAGGCGTAAGAAGTGCACTAATGAAGGTTGGACGTGGATTTTCCAGAGTACCTAAATTGAGTTCCTTAAGCTCATCTATAGTTTATTATTCGTGATGGGAAAGCACTACAGAATTCTTTGTCAGCAACCTCTTCACGATGACCATGCTCTTCATATTTCGAAAATATCTTTCTAAATGGTGCCTTCTATGTAGTTCTCAGGCGAAAAAAAATGGAGATCTTTGAGGTGGTGAGAACTTCATTTAGATGTTTGGAAGCTACACATTCACCCTTGTGACTCAGCCTTTCAAACACCGAGACACGAGGGGTTGAGCTTCCATTGCAATCAAACACTGAAGCTCGTTGTTTCACTTTCTTGTCATTATCTTCCTTCATCTCCTCTATCGAGAAGTGTTGGGATAAAGCTATATCTTTCCCTCTCTTAGGTGAAATTTGAAGTGGCTATGCCAAACTGAACCCTAACCCAAACTTAGGAGTGGCGACATAATGCCCTTGCTTTCTCAACCTCATTTGGGACTTAGTAAGCCCATGTATCTTTTCACCAATGACTTCATCTTTGAGTTCTCCTAGTCTTGATGGATTGGAGAAGTCGTAACCAGACTTTTCAAGCAATATGAAAGCCTTAGGATCAAAGTGCCCTTTTATTTTATCAGCTTGGGATTGCCTTCAGCAGACTCACAAGTCGCAAATGAGATTTGTGCAACTGGACAGTCATATTCTCCTTCAAATCTTGGATCGCTATGTAACTCATTTTCTTCTTTGGAATACATTCTTCTAACAGAGGTTGTCCTTTCTTTCGACGCTCACGCGGAACATAACAAAAAACTGTATGCTCCTTATCAATATTCGTCTTTATGTCACTTTCAGATGATGATAGCTTAATGGAGATTTATTCCGTTTTCTTCTTTGATAACTTGACCACAGTCAATTGAGCCTCATTTGCTTTTTTGAATTGACATCAATTCATCAATTGATGATGGTTTCTACACACTTGGTTCACAAAAATATAGGTAATTTTGCGTCTGCAAAGTACAACTCTGTCTTAGTGAAAGAATTGATGTTTGTATTAATTTTGACTATCTCTCCATCCTTTCTGTACTTCAGACATTGATGCAAAGTAGATGAAACCACTCCATTCTCATGAATCCTAGTACGTCCAAGCAGCAAGTTGTATGATGTTTTAGCATCTATGATGTGAATCAGAGTGTTTGACTTCATCTCACTAATGGAGAATCTTACGCAGATCATACATATGGCTCGTTGTCCTCCTTGGTTGAAACCTTGGATTGTTAGGTTACTTTTGGAAAGCTCATCTATGGAGATCTCAAGCTTTTTATCACCATCTTTGGCATGATATTGACAGTCGAACTATCATCAACAAGTATGTGATTGAGATGTTGTTCCCGAATAGCCCCTACAACAAATAAAGATCTGTTATGTGGTTTAGACCTTTGCAGCAAATCATCATATGTGAAGGAAATTGTTGCACAACAAGTGATAACTTTTCTGTTATCATGTTCTTGTGTTTTTGGTGGATGATACTCATCGTTGCTTTTTTTTTTTGTTTCATTTGTGCTAGAAACTACATGAGTCGCACCAACGTGATTTCCGTAGAGGAGTTTTTCAGGAAAGAACTCATGCAAGGTAATGGGATTTCGAAACTTTTGTGACAAAGCACCATTAATCTTCTTGCTAACGGAAGACTTGATATTCCTTGAAGGTTGTAGCTTATCCACACTACTAATCTTCGCTTTTGGCTTAGGAATTCTTCGCCTAAAAAATGCCTGATGTCTTTGCTTCTTGCGAGTGACTAGAGTCCAACCCTTATCGTGATTGTCTTTAGAGTGATTATCCAGCTTCGAACCTTCATGAGTTTCTTTGGAAGATCAACTTCAACAGGCTCGGAACTTCCAAATTGTAAGAACGCAGTGCTTGACACGTTCTGCAATCTTGAACACTTATTTTCCTCTGGCACAACACTTGCATGATTTGCTTTTGCTGTTTCATCCATGTCTATGATGATTTTTCCTTCACTTGCAAGAGCCATGATTTTCTCTTTCAAGACGAAGCATTTATCTGTAGGTTGGCCAATGACACGATGAAACTTGCAGTATTTCAAATCGCCAACTTTACCAATCTCCTCAAGCCTCTTTGATTCAGGGAGATCGATGACCTTCTTCGCCATCAATTCATCAAGGACCGTGGGTACGTCTGAATACAAAATGGATAAACCTTTGCCTCTAATTCTTTCAAGGTTGGACGATGTTTCTCCACTTTGGGATATTGACTAGAAGTCTTTTTCTCCTTCACTTTTTGCTTGGTCGTGACTTTCACAGAAGTTGCTTTCACCGCCACAGATTCTTTTGTTTGGTTCTTTGATGCAACATTTTTCTTGAACTCCTTCTAATAAAAAAACGGAGATGCCTTTCCATGACTTGCGATGCTCAACTCCATGTCGTGTGCTCATGTTGCAGGTTCTTCGAAAGTTCGGGGTTTGATCCCTTGTAGGATGTACAAAAGAACCAAGTGCATTCCTTGAATGCACATCTCCACAACAGATATTTTTGAAAGGCGATCCTTGCAGTCCAAACTTAACTCTCTCCAACGATTGATGAAATCCACCACGGGCTCGTCCTTCCTTTTCTTGGTGCCTGTCAACTCTATCATGCTTATAGTTTTTCAGGTACTGTAAAAACTATTGAGGAGTTCCATATCAAGTTGATCCCAACTACCAGTCAAATCCTTTCCCTTTCAGCGAACGAACAAACTATTTTACCAAAAGGTCACCATGCATTCCAACATTGCTACAAATCTTGACAAAGTGGGCAATATGTTATCTTGGGTTTTCTTTTCCATCAAATTGATGCAGCTTTGGTGGTTGATAATTGGTTTGCATGGTTAGACAATCAATCCACTGAGTATAAGGCTTAGAGTAGTACAACGAACTTTGCAATGGTCCGCCATATTAAGCTCTAATGGTGTTTGTTATCATGACTTGCAATTGTTGGATAGAAAAAGATGCAACTGAAGTGGATTGCTTTTTGTTTTGAATGTGGAACTTGGCAAGAGATTCCTCGACAGACGTTTCTTTGAGGTGAAGACAGGTGAATGAGGAGGGATGTGGCTCGACTCTCCAGGTGCATAGGCCTCTAATGTGTTCATGAGTTGAGCGATTTGAAGGTCTTTGTCTTCAATAGATTTCTTCAAGACTTCTATAGTCTGTTCCATCATGACAAATTTTTCGTCCACCTTAGTTGCATTAGTCATTAGGGCGTTGACTTTCATTGAAACTAGAGAATCCACCAATTCCTCAAATCCACCAAGGTTAGAGGCCGTTTGAGAAAGTTCATAAAATAGCGAGAATGGAGTGTTGCCCCAGATGTGCGATTGCGGACATCATGCAAGATCTGCTCTTCTTTTCCATCTCCAAAGAGGCAAAGTATTTGGATCCATCCAAGCCACTATCCTTGAACTTGTTTCGAGTGATTGGGCCAACATGACTGAGCTCAACAGATGCGGCTGCGGTAAAATCTTTGTATGGAACATCATCACACTTATGAAAGGCTATTGCAGTAGTAGATCTAAATTTGTAGTTTTTAACTTGCAAGAGGAAGAGATGAATGGAAGAACTGGTCCCACTGGGCGTGCCAAAATTTATACGCAACAAATTTTCGTAGTACGAAAAATAACTATAACAAAAACAATATGAAAAAAGAGATTTTATTGATAAATATTTCTGAGTACAATTCTATGTATCCCTTGATTCTCCTCTATGAAATTCTCCATGATTCGAGGGCTTGAGAAGCGTCTTTCTCTAATCTAGGACGATGCATACCTCCTTGTGATATATTTAATCGTCAAAAAAAGTTAATATTTTAGCTTTGAAGAACTATGCACTTGATGATTTATCTCTCTATTTGCGGATGACTTCACCAGTTGCGGGATGCTCTTTTCCAACTCTGAATCTCTTCAGAGAGTTATGTAACCCCTCTATTTATAGTTAGGGAGGATGGACATTCTATCTACATATGAACTCTCTTGCTTGATTCTGATTGGCTTATGTGAGTCATCAAACTTATCACATAAGCTATGTCATAAGCTTGTTGGTCACTATCATTTTAGACACTTGGAAACTCTTGATTGGTCACTATTTTGGACCGAGATTGCCACATCATTTAGCACACGATGTCATCTTGTTGGCTTTGAGTTTGACTAGACATGCCATGTCACTTGACACATGGCATGAGTCTGGGCCTTAAGATAAAATGGACCTTGGGCTTGAAAATAATAAAATGGACCAATTTAATTTGTAAAGCCACATTAATTATTTAACCCAAATGAATTTAATCCAAATTTTGTATGGATTAGACCCAATAAATTTTATATGTCTACAGTAATACCACGATCAAGTTAGGTATGCGATGGATCTCAAACATCACATTAAATCTTTTTTATGATGACATATATATTCTAGCATGATTTCTAAGCACAGCTAATTGAGTTTTTTTTAGTCATTAAAATAAAAGAAGCATAGGTTAAGGGATCATCAAGTTCAACAAAGATATAAAGAAGCATATAATTTTCTCCTCCCGAACATGAAAACTCTGGTACATGCATACACACTTGTTACCTCGTATATGCATCATCCCCCATGTAGCAAATAATATCAATTAATAGGAAAATTTCCCCAACAAAGCTAGGCAAGACACTTACCTCATTGCGGAACACAATCAACAATCAACAACGACTTTCCCTTTAGTTCAATCCTCCTAACCAATCGAATCTATCTAAATATCAGTCAAACAATCCAAAATAAGCTTTAGAAACTACCCACAAGTGAAAAATGTTCAAGCTTTAATAAAATTAAAAAAGTTAACAAAAGTCTACCCCAGGCCCACATGGGCGTAATCCGAGATTCAGACCAAAATCCAATTACCCATTCACCTCTAGGCCCGGATATGCAATTTGTTTCAAAATCAAACCGTAATTTGAGGTTTAAATCTCAATTTTACAAAATCCCTAAATTCTACCCAAACCCCTAAACTCTAGCATGATCGTAGATTTGATTTTAAAAATTCATGAAAAGAAATGGGAAATTAATGAAAAATTAATTAAAATTGCTTACCAATGAATATGGGAAGAAATATTTTTTCAGAAATGCCTCTAGAGTGTTTAGGGTTGAGAAATTGTGTTAAATGAGCTAAGCCCCCATTTTTTCCTCTTTTACCCAGCTGCAGAGGTCACAACTGCAAACTTTTGTTCCCAATTGCGATGTTCGCAAAAGCAAACTACTGTTCGCAAACGCGAACAACTGTCCAGCCATCAAGTATAGCTAAAGCGACAAAAAGTCCACATTTGTGAACCTTCCCTGTTCACATTTGCGATCCCCACCTTCGCCATTTGCGAAAGTTGTCCGGCTAAGCCCCAGTCACATTTGCGACCCAACAACCGCAAAAGCAAAGTCCCAAATGTTCGTAATTGCGATACCATCTTCGCTTTTGCGAAGCCAACATCTCCTCCATAGTCATCGCATTTGCAAGGCCAACTTTGCAAAAGCGGGACTCGTAATTGCGAACAGGTCATCGCAAATGCGAGACACCAGCAAAACCATCTGCATTTCAAAACCTTTCGAATCACATCCATGAAGTCCTCAGACTCCAAAAACATGCACGCAAGTGTACTAACATCATGTAAACTCGCTCGCTCAAATCATCAAAATACCATCAAATATCAAGAATCAACCATTAAAACTCAAGAATTTTCAAGTTAAAACTCATATTTCCAACTTTCACATAATGCGCTGAAACTAACTCGGGTCACTCGGGACCCCAACCAAACATACGTACAAGTTCAAAATCATCATATGAACCTACCGGCATCGTCAAAATACCGATCCGAGGTTTTACCAAAAACATTGACCGTGGTCAACTCTAATCATTTTGAAGTCAAAAAACTCATTTGTTTTAAAAATTCACATTTACATTTTTCGAAAATCAACATGGACCAGACGTGCAAGTCTCTAAATTATCAAATAGAGCTAGAAAAAGTCTCAGAATACAGAAAAAAAAACTAGTACTCAAAACGATCGGTCAGGTCATTACAAAAAATTAGCCAATTCTTAAAATATTATCAATATTATCCAAATGCTAACAACATTAGCCAATTAGCTATTCGTAGCCAAAAAAAATTATATTTTTACTTTCTTTTGAGTGGATATTATTAGAATAGATTGGTACTTCTTAAGGAGTTTCAACCTCAGTTTTGGGATGATTTAGTGGAGTTTTGAGGTGGTTTGAATTGAAAATTCGAAGTAGAAGATGAACATGAAAAAAGATGATATGTGTATCATTCGGTTTATCATTTGTGTATCACATATTTATCAAATATGTATCACATATTATGTATCACATGTATATCCATGTATATTTGTGTGTGAGATACTGTTTGATAACTGTGTCACAAAAGAACTTTTTGGACTCGATTTTCGCTATGAAATTTGATACCAAATCAGTCTAAATCACCTTTAATATTCCTCAAATTTTATATATTGACACATTTATATGTTTTCAATGAATTTAAACCATACTCATTGAAAAGGTCCTTTTTGTTTAGGCTTTTGGAATCTTATATATTTTTTTCTTTGTGTTTCATCACCTTGTTTGCTATCTCATTCATAAAATTTCTTTTTTTTGTCTTGCATCGAATGTTGTTCCCCCTTTTTTTTTTTTTTTTTTTGGGTAAATAAGTCTTTTATTGTCTTTAAATATCAAGATTTACAGAGACGGAGGGGGACATGAACCTTACCTCCCCAAAAAAGTACAAGTACCTTGTTTTAAAGAGGTTCTTCCTTTGATGTACAAAAAATACAAATTGTGTCCGACCTAGGTTGATGGGCTGACTATCTATATTGGCATGATAGGTAGTTATATATACAAAAACAAGGTGATATATGTCTAGGTCGACCTTGCTAATTACATGCATTCCTAATCCTAATGTTAGAGTTGTCTTCCTTGATTTGTCACATGATCTTTTGTCGAAAAGTAGATACTGATTGCTGAGTGATGTGTGTATCCTTTGATTCCTTTTGATATTCCTTCCTTTTGGTTGCTCTGTGAAGCTGTTCCAGTTTCCTTGGCAGAGGATGGGTGTATGATATGTCCTTGTCTGTTTGAGAAAGCTCTGCCTCTTGTGAATGTTGCTGTGATTTCTGTGATCCTTGCTGATGATTGCTGCCTCTCTGTTCATCTTTGTGCTCTTGTTCTGTGAATGCTCTCCTGCGATGAACAGATGCCTTGTCTTGTAATTTTTCCATTGATAGTTGTCCTGCAGTGGCTGTTTTCTTCCATACTTGTTGGTGATACTGCCTTGTATTCTCCCTTTTGTTGTTTCCCTGCTGACATAGTTCCCGCTGGTGCTATGTTGCTTCTGGCTGGTAGTCTTGCATCTGCTGTGGCTCGTGAGAAACTGGTGCATCAATATTTGCTGGGCTGCTTTTTGCTTATCAGAATTCCTGCTTGTGTTTGTGTCCCTCTTGCTGCTGAGTTTCTGCTTGCTGCTTTGCTGAGCATTTTTCCTGTTTGTGTTGAGTTCCTTGTTGCTGCTGTGTTGTTTCTTGCTGCCTATCCTGTCCCTGTTGGTTCTTGAATTCCCAGATATACTGGACTGCTTCATGATGTTCCTTCTAATGGTGATGATGCTGATGGTTTTCTGATATTGTACTGTTTGTGTCGATGAATGTTGATCTGCTTCTTGTTGATTGGTAAGATGACTGTGGTTGCTAGCTTTGCTTCTGCCTGTGTGCTTTGTGGCCATTTTGTGTGTTTTGTGTTGGATTCTAAGTTGGGTGTACTGTGTTTTCCTGTTGTCTTCTCTGTGGATTGTTTTGTTTGCATAGGGGTAAGGTGATTGATGCAATTGTATTAGGATGAGCACCTGTGGTGCTAATACCACACAATGCAATTGTGCCAATAACCTTATCCTATGACGATAGTTGTTTGTGCTGTTGGAGGGGTCTTTGTTTCTGTTGTGATTATGCTCTTTATGGATGTTCCTGTTGTTCTTTTTAAAGCTGGTACTGTGTTTCTTTTTTGCTGGCTGCTCGCTAGTGTTCTCTCTTTCTTTCATGTTTTTTGTTGCCTTCAAACCAAAGCTGTTGTGCTCTTTCATTTGCTGTGCTTCTGCATCTTTGAGTGTCTTTTTGTCACCATGTTTCTGGAATTGCCTGTTTTTGCTGGATCTGTTGCTTCTCTTATCTATTTGATCCATCTTGCAGTGCTCCAACTTTGTGGTTCCTTGGTAGAAGAGTGTCTTCTGGTCTGCCTCTGATGTCCTCTGATTCTCAGTAGTCAATTGACTACTATGTATGCTATGTGTTGAGGCACCTGATCTTTGTCTCATGTTTCTCCTTTTGATTTGCAGTTGAATGATGTTTCGAATTTTCCCTCTGATCTGTACAATCTGTTGGTGGGCTGCTTCTGTTGATTGCTGCCATTGGTGTTGTGAGCAGTCTGCTGAATCCACTGGTGGTTGCTTGGTGTTCCATCTTTTCCTTTGGTATTTCAAAAGGTTCAGAATGCTGCTGGTGAAGTTAATCTGATGAGGTCTATGTTGCTGCCTTTGATGCTTCTTCTGTTCCTGATGTGTTGTGGCTGGTATTTCATTTTGAGGTTGTTGCTGTGATTGAACTGCTGTTCTCCACTGGCCGTTGCATTCCTCTGTTTTTGCTGTTCCTTGGTAAAAGTGAGTTTCTTGGTCTGCCTCTGCTGCTATCTGGTTCTCAGAAATTAGTCTACTGTGTTTGCTGTGTGTTAAGGCAGCTGATTCCTGTCTCCTATTCCTCCTACTGCTTTGTTGTTTTGCAATGCTTTGACTGTTGTTTATGC
>MCJB01052945.1:40524-52493 GCA_002018475.1 Nicotiana obtusifolia
TGACTTTGTTTAGAAGCATTGAATCTGTTTGTAGACAAATGTTAGAGAAGTTTTGTGTGCTACAGTATCTTAGTGCTTCTAGTATTGCTGTTGTTTCTGCAAGAGTGTTTGTTCCTTGTGTGCATTCTGTCCCAAGTGCATATATGAGATCTCCTGTTTCATTTCTCACGCAAAACCCAATTGAACTTCTTCCTGGGTTTCTTCTTGAGACTCCATCAGTGTTGATCTTTACCCATCCTGGTAGAGGAAGATCCCATGTGATCTTCTTGTAGCTTAGCCTTGGTGTGTAATTCTCCAGCTTGTGTATGAGATCCTGCCATTTGTGAGGGGCATTGAAGCCTGGCTTCCTTGTGTGTACCAAATTTTGCAGTGTTGTAGAAATTTGGTAGATTACCCGGCCTGTAGTGACTGTCTCTCCATATTTGATCCAAAGTTCCCATATGATGCATGCTGGGAGTGCTTGCATTATTGGCTTTAGTCTATTAACTGTTGGAGCAGTCCAGCATTTTATTATGTCCTGACGGAAAGTTAATTCATCCACCGAGAATCCTGCTGCTTGCATGAAGTGTTTCCATACCCTGCTGGCAGTATTAGAAGTGTAAAAGAGATGTGTTATGGTCTCTTCCTTTGGTTCCATGCAACACCAGCACTTTGAAGGCAATTGGTATCCCCATCTTTTGAGAATATCATCCAGTGGTAATTTGACTCTCCAGACTCTCCACATAAAGAAAGCAATTTTGAAGGGGAGTCCTTTTACCCAGATCGTCTCATATGCCACTTTTGGGTCTTCTCTCTTCCTCAGGTAGTCCCATGCTGATTTGACTGTGAACTGTCCTTGGTTCTGAAGCATCCAGTATGGGATGTCCATTGTGTTTTCTACTCTTGGTGCCTTAACTGTGAGCAAGATATGTTCTACCAGATCTTGGGGTAAGTGAGCTGAGAGTTGTTGAAGGTTCCAATTGCCATTTTGCACTGTTTCATTGACATTTTGCAGTGTTTTATCAATAGGATGATCTGGTGGTGTTATGTAGTATATCGCTCCAAGCCTAGTCCAGTTGTCGTACCAGAATAATGAGGATCCCATCTTTAGGTGCCAAGCGATTTGATGTTCTATGATCTCTCTGCTTTCAATCATTTTTTTCCATACTTGTGACCCTTTTCTCCATTGGACTGTTACTGCATTATGGTGTTTGCAGTATTATTGTGTCATGTAAGCACTCCATAGACTGGGCTTAGTTCTAAAATTCCACCATAATTTGCAGAAAAGGGCTTTTGACATGTTGTGCAGTGATCTAAATCCTGCTCCCCCTTCCTCCAGTGGTAGACATAAATTGTCCCATGATGACCAGTGTCTGCTGGTGCCTCCTACTGTGCTGCTCCAGAAAAATTGGGCAAACAATTTATGAATGTTGTTGATTACTTGTTTGGGAGGGTTCACTGCTGATAGAGGTGTATTGGCATGCTTTGCAGGACATGTTTGATCAGTATGGATCTTCCTCCTATGGAGAGTAGTTTCCGTTTCTAGGATTGCAGTCTATCTTGAATCTTGCTCACAATGTCTTGATAGTAGATGATCTTCTTCCTTGAGTAGAAGATAGGACAGCCCAAATATGTGAAAGGGAAGTTCTGCCTTTCAATTCCTGTGATTCTTTCTGTCCTTTGAACAACCCCTATTGCAGCTGAATGATGCATATATATGGCCGACTTGCTCTTGTTTGTTAATTGTCCCAAAGCTGCTTCATATGCATTCAGTGTTTCCATGATCATTTGGAGTGAATTAGAATCTGTTGAGGAGAAGATGATCATGTCGTCGGCATATGCTAGTTGGTTAATTCTAGGGCTTCTCCTTGGAAATCCAAAGCCTTTGAAGCTGGTGCTTTGTTGCAGTGTATTTAGACCTCTTGATAATGCTTCTGCAGCAATGATGAAAAGAGTAGGAGACAGGGGGTCCCCTTGTTTGACGCCTCTTGTTGATTTGAAAAAACCACATGGTTGGCCGTTGACGAGAATTGAATAACAGTTGTTGCCTAGTATGTCCATGATCATACCTATGAAGGTTTCGTCAAAGCCCATTTTCCTGAGGACTTTTGCTATGTATAGCCAAGATATTCTGTCAAAAGCCTTTGTCATGTCTAGCTTGATGACCACATTTGGTCCTGCCTTTATTCTTTTCCCAATCTCGGTGATGATTTCTTGTGCCAGGATAACATTTTCCACTATTGTTCTGCCTCGCACAAAACCAGCTTGCTCTTGTGAAATTAGAGAAGGAAGGATAGGCAGCAACCTTTCATGAATGATTCTTGAGAAAACCTTGTTGATGAAGTTGCTCAAACTTATTGGCCTCAGGTCCGAGAAGGTTTCTACTTCCTTTTTCTTTGGGATGAGTATCAGATTTGTGTGCGTTATGCTCTTGGGGAGTGACCTGCCTGAGAAAAAAGCTGTGATCATATTTTGGATGTCATCCCCTATTGTTTCCCAGCATGACTGATAAAAGGCCCCTATGAAACCATCAGGCCCCCTGCACTGTCCTCGTTTAGGCTAAAGATTGCTGCTTTTATTTCCCCAGTTGTTGGAATTCTGTTGAGGTCTTCATTCTGCTGAGGAGTTATTATCTGCTGAATATTTTCAAGGATGCTGAAGTCCGTGGGCATGCTTTGTTCTGTGAATTGGTTCTTGTAGAAAGAGATGGCTTCTTCCATTATTTGCTCCTGTTCTTCTAGCCAGATACCCGAACTGTTTTTGATTCTTTTGAGCTGTAACCTTCTCCTTCTTCCATTTACTTGAGTGTGGAAGAATTTAGTGTTTCTATCTCCATCCTTGAACCACGACATCCCTGCTTTTTGTTTCCAGAACTGTTCCTCTATTGCTAGATGTCTCACTAGTTGTGCTTGCACCCTCTGCAACCTCTCCCTGTTTTGGACAGTAGGTCTCTCTTCAAATTGTTTTTCGTGCACCAGCACGACTTCCTCCATGCTTGCTATGTTCTGGAAAATATTTCCAAAAGTTGCTCTGCTCCATGTAGTTAATGCTTTCTTGAGCTTTTTTAGTTTTGTAACTGAAAATGATGAAGGGGTCTCCCTGGAAATCTGCTTGCCAATTTTCATTGACCACTGCTTGAAAAGATTCATGCTTGGTCCAGAAATTTAGGAATTTGAATGGCTTTTTGATCCTTATTGGTTCCTGATCAAAGTGAATCAGCATGGGACTATGATCCGATCCAATTTTGGTGAGATGAGTGACTTCAATCGTTGGGAAAGTTTGCTGTAGTGGTTGGTTAGCAA
Organism: Nicotiana obtusifolia; assembly: GCA_002018475.1. Lineage (NCBI taxonomy): Eukaryota > Viridiplantae > Streptophyta > Magnoliopsida > Solanales > Solanaceae > Nicotiana > Nicotiana obtusifolia. The sequence goes on from MCJB01052945.1 coordinate 43,806, forward strand.
AGCATCTATCTAGCCTTTTGAAGATACACTCTTCATCTGCCCTTCCATTCCACCATGTGAAGATACTTCCTTTGAAGCCCAAATCTTTTAGGCAGCTGATATTTATACAGTGATTGAAGTCATCTACCTCATTGAAAGGGACTGGGAGGCCTCCAAACTTTTCTTCCTGATCGCTTATGACATTGAAGTCCCCTCCAACTAACCATGGGCTGGTGATTCTTTGTGATAAATCAAATATTGAATCCCATAGTTCAATTCTTTCTTCTGGTGTGCACTTAGCATAGATTAAAGTGAGGATTAATCTTTCCTTTGTCACTGAGTGTATTAGTTGCAATGTGAGTTGCTGAATTGTGTCTTCGAGCACAGTGACAATGTAGACATCTTCCAGGAAAGCCCATATATTGTTCGACAAATTTGCAAATGCTTGTGTCATGCCAATTCTTCTCCTATAATGCTCGAGTTTCTTGAATTGTTGTTTTGGTTCCATGAGACCAATGAATTCAAATTGGTGCTTGTTGTTGAGTGTGATCAGTCTTTCGAAGGCTTGCATTGTTTTGACTGATCTTATGTTCCAAATGATTGCTTTCATTGTTTTTTGTTCAAAAAGGCAGAGGTTCTTTTGATACTCTTTGAGGCAGAACCACTGTTTTCTTTTGGTTGCTTCTTTGGTTGGTTCCCTTTTCCAGTTAGCTTCTTTGCTTGGACTGGTGATATGTCCCCTTGCCGTGCTATATTTTTGATGTTCTGTGAGCTGTCTTCTTCATCCAAATCCTTTCCTGTGTTGTCTTCAAAGTTATTCTTGATATTTGATGATGCTGACATAATTCTGGGCTTAAAAATTGCCTGCAGCTGAGCTCTTAGAGATCCTGATTTTATGCTTATGTCCTGGTCTATGATTGGTTTTTCTGGAGCTATTGTTTCACATTTTCATTGTTATCATCTTCCTCTTCTTGCATTCCATCCAGAAGTTCCCCATCTTCTGAGCTTTCTTCCAATTGTTCAGACCATAGCCTCCCTGTGATATGTTTTAAATGTGTTACTGATCCTGCTTCTGTCTGATTCCTTTCTTCTATCTTGTCTTTGATCCATGTACCATTTTTTTGTTTAATGGTGATGTTGTCTGGTACAGCTGAGTTTGGTTGCTGTGTGTTGTTAAGTGACTGTGGGCTTGGACAGTGTTGTTGTGAGTTGCTTGCATCATTCAAATTGTTGTAAAAACTTTCCTTGACCCATTGAGAAGTGGAGTCCCTTATCCTTTCCTCTGTGCTACTTTCAGAGGCCTCATTTGTTGTTTTTCTATTGCTTGATATCACTTTTCTGTTGCTGACTTCTGCTGATTCCAACAGAGATTGAGGTATTGCTGTTTTCTGCAGAGATTGATTGGCTTTCTGTGCTGGTTGTCCTTCTGAAAAGTTGTGATGCTCTTCTTTGTTGCTGAGGTTTTTCAACTGGTGATCTTTCTCCTTAGCCACACTTGCGAGTGTCTGTTCTGTTGTTGTCATTGGAGTTGGTTGATTTCCTGCAGTTTCAATACTCCCTTGTTTGTTCACATTGCATTCCATTTCTGAGCTTCCTGTGACTGTGAGGGGTGGTTCCTTTATTGGTTCTGTGTTATCAGGATTTGTAAATGTTGTGTGCTGTGTTCCTTCTGCAACTGTGGCTGTTTCATTGTCATTTTCTTGAGCAAGAGCTTCAAAATTATTGGCAACCAGTAGCTGCTGAGACTCCCTTTCAAGAGTGTGATTCTGCTTTCCAACTTTGGTGCGAGTGTCCTTGTTATATTTCCTATTATCTTTGACTTCTTTCCATTGAGGGCCAATGTTGCCTACTACCCTGCCACTCGACAGAATCATCACCGGATGCTCTTTAACTGCTAACTCTTTTCCTTTTGATTTCCTGAGTTCTGCCTGTCTTTGTTCTTCAGCATTGTTTGCAGTCAAAATTTCCGGATGAGCCTTCCAGCATTCAAACATTTCATGCCCTTGAATTTTACATTGTTTACAGTATTTTGGAAGGTAGTCGTACTGTATTTTGACCCATTCAGTTCTGATTTCCCCTGTTGCTTCATTTTCAATATCTAACCTGACTTGTTTGGGAAAATCTGCCAAAAGGTCCACCAGCACCTTTACCCTTGCACAACTGGGCCTCGTCTTGTTTATTGTTGCTAGGTCAAGATGAACTGGTTTCCCCACTGCTGAGGCTAATGAGAATAGACATTCTTTCACAAAGTATGTAGGTAATAAATGTGGGAAAGAAATCCACGCCATTGCCATTGGGGTTTCTTCACCCATTTTGAATTTTATGTCATATATTTGCTGCCTCATCTGATATTCGTACCCGTCCTTAGCTTTCAAGTAGTAGGTGCTTTTGGAGGTTATTTTGATAAAGTCCTCCCACAGCGATAGTCTGATAAGAACTAGTTTGTCTCTGAAGAAGCCAATGTTGCACTCGCCGTTGATTCCACACTGTGTTGGGATGATTCTCCTCAATTCCTGTATATCTGGCCAACCATAGGAGAATTTTCCCAGTACCGCATACTGTAGACCTTCGATGATGTTCATGCGCGTCACCTCTGTTTCCGTGTATTTAACGATTGGCTGTCCATGCATGTAGATTGGTCTTCTGAAAGGGATGGGATCGATTTTTTGGGTAGGGTTTGCAGAACTTGGGCAACTTAGGGTTGTTGGTTTTAGAATTTTGGTGTAATCTAGGGGTTGGTGTGTAACTTACGGAGTACATGGGGTCGGTTGTACTCATACTAAACTCTACACTGCTTGTGCAGATTTTGGCGTCGGTCCTAGCGGCGATCAGTAGATTGCTCGGCTTGATTGCCGGATTGGAGACTTGAGGTATAACTGCTCGGCATTCTCAGCCCTGAAGTTCCCTTCTACCTTATCCTAGCTGTTTATTTCATTTCAGACAGTTTTACTTTCATTCAGACCATTATCTGTTTTATTCTAGTCGCTCGTGCACTTGTGACACCAGTTCTGGGATTGTATCTAGATATTGCGGTTATTTGGTTTTTTCTCACTTTATTTCAGTTCTATTTCAGTTATTACAGTTCAATTGGTATCAATTAATTTTTTTTGTTAAAAATGGCTAAAAAGTATTCTAACATTGGTTTGCCTAGCAAGCGAAATGTTAGGCGCCATCACGGTCCCGAGAGTGGGAATTCCGGGTCTTGACATTTTCACTAATATACTTTAGTTCAATTTTATGAATAATTCTTTGACTAACAATGTGTTTTTATAGTAATAGCCTTAGGTGATGTTTTAATTATAGGAACAATTTATTAATTTTCACATATATTCTTTCATTGAAAAATAATTCTTTTCTTAATTGCATATCCTTGACAAATCTTTCCTAGGCCCTATCTATTCAACTAACTCTTTAGGATAACAGCTTAGTCACTCTATTGTCACATGAAGGATTTACGTGGATAATTTTTTCTTATGCTCCCCTACTCATGATAACTTTTCCTTCTTTATTTGGTTATTTCTTTTAATTTAATTGATGGTTATTTATTCAAAGATAATTTTTTACCTTTTTATTATATGTATTCAATTTAGATTAATCTTGTATAGTTAAATCACTCGGCTTTAATTATAAATCGAAGTTTCCTTTACACTTTATTTCGAACCCAATTCTTTCAATCAAACTCCAAAAAGATTTTATTTATTAATTTACTTTGCATATCCTATTATATTTATTTTACCGCAAATAAAATGGTCATGCTTTGAATAATTATTTACTTCATCACAATTGCATTGGCAGCACTTGAATGACGTATGGGGATTGTTGAGTGACTTGGGTTCAATATGTATTGTGGTCGTAGTATGGAATGGAAAGATAATCACTCGCTTGTTCATGGGCAAGGTTACTCTTCTAATTGGAATGATATAGAACCCAGGTTGTCTGGATGCTCGGTTATGTATTGGGACACTAAAGTAGTGGTTGACTTCTAGAATATGGTTCTTGATGCAATATAAAAAGCGGAAACAAGAAAATAAAAATAGAAGCAAGACGCTCAATGAACTATCAAGACAACAAGTAGGAACTAGTCTACTTACCTTCTTGATGAAGTCACAGAGTACCTATACTATACGAACAAACCCCAAGATAACGATGCTCTTGTAAACTGTTCGATCAAACAAGAAACGAGTTCAATTTTGAATCGCACCAAAATTGGACAAGTTAATTCACACGATTTTTGGGAGCAATGTTGCTGCCGTTTTTTGATTGAAAATAATGTCAAAAAGGTATCAAAATAATGAAGTGTTTAGGCTTATATAGAATGAGCCTTTACCTAAATCAACTAGGAAAAGAATAACTAGTTAACCTAAATCAACTAGGAAACAACTAATTAACAAAAAGGCCACAATTTGGCTAATTTAAAGAATAGTCACGCAGGACCAAACAAATAAGAATTAATATCTTCAATAACTAAATAATAATACAACATAAACACAAATGTACATCTTCAACACAAGATTCGTCCATAGCAAGATTTATGGACGCTTGGATCTTCTCCAAGGCTAACCAACGCCTTTTCTTGTCTTGTTCATAGATGGCATTGATAACACTTGATCAAATTTATTTGCATCAGTTCTAGCGTGTTGAGTTCCCAGGTGTGATACTTAAGGATTGATCGGATATTGTCACAACCCAAAATTTCACTTTAAGGGTCGTGATGGCACCTAGTCTCAAAGACTAGGTAAGCCTAACACATGATGAGATCAAATAGAAAATAGCAACTTGACTATTAAATAAAAGCTGAAAAATGCCATAACAGAGCAGCAAAGTGAATACAACAGTCATACTTCCCAAAACCCGATAATACGGAGTCATAAGTGCTACAGAGAGTACACAAGAAGTCTCAAAATACAACATTAATAAAATGTAGTAAGAAACAATAGAAGGTGAATCTGAGGCCTAAGAGCGGAACAACAGGTATACCTGAAGTCTCCACAACCCTAGCTTGACTCTCTAGCCACCAGCACGATCCGAGGTACATTGGTCTGCAAAAAAATATGCTGAAGCATAGTATGAGTATAACATAATCGGTACCCAATAAGTATCAAGACTAGCCTCGTTAGAGTATTGACGAGGTATGCTTACTAGATAAATAACCTATGCAGAATATCCATATATAAAAAAATAACAACAAAAAAGCATAACAGAATAAATATCAACAAACAACAGGCAGGTGTTAACACAACAAATTAATCAACAACTCGAAAATCAAAAAGTGAAATCATATTAGGAAAGCAAGGATATAGTCCAATCATCAACCCGTTCCAACACAAGAATAACATCAAGAATTACCTCCAAATACCAAATGACATAATCAACAAGTCATGGTCACACATTCGACCTCTTGATGGGTAGCAAGTAGTATACCTCGCGGAAGCTTCATCGACATCATGCCACCGCTAACCTGCTCACAGGAGATAACCCACCTGTGGAATTCCTTACCGGCATCTTCTAATGATGCTGCACTAGGTACAACTACCCCGTAATCAGCAAATTTCCTGAGCTCATGCTCGCCCACCAGCTGTATAAGTCTGTTCCGCCCTATTGACATCAACTGAAAGTTCAACAATTCTTTACGAACTCAAGTCATATTGCACCTGAAACGATAATCAGATCTTCACACCCCTATTCATTTCAGACAAACTCCTTTCTGCCATCTTCGATCTTTCTCCGTACGACAACTATCACTCCAAATAAAATACGTAGGCCAAATCACCTTCCATCGTGATTCCCAAATCGTTCTACACTTTCTCAAGGCACGCGGCTATCCTACCGCAGAATCCATATGCTAATCTATCACTTATTTCGGTTAAACCATCTCCTTTAAGCAACTTTTCAACCTCTGCTTCTCATTCTTGGCCTGCTAGTACTTCAACCACCGGGAAGCACTTCCTACCATGTCGTTCCTCACACTTCGCTACTCACTTGTTGCATCAAATCGAAATCCATATCTACAGCACCCGAACCAATAAAATGTTACCGACTCTAAGCCTCTTCGAAGATCATCTTTCTCGAGCCATCCACACTAGAAATACTAATTCGATTTTGGATCGCTGCACACAGCTATCTCTGGCAACCACCCCTCAGGCACCATTTCACAGCACCATGCCCGAAGGCAAAATCCAAGAAGATCGTAACACCGACGAACCATAGTGCGTGCAAACAAGGACGACGACACCACATCACATTGAAAATTCCATCATGCTTGAAAATATCAAGTCTTGTTTCTTCATCAACCAAACATGGACATCTATAGTCTGACTGCCTTTCCTTCGCTAGAATTAAATGCTAAACCTTTAAATCATACACTGGGAAATCCTCTTTTCGAGTCATTCACTGCCGTTCCATATATAAGCACTCTACCATTTCACCAACATTGTATGACAACCACGCATAGACATCGTAGCAATTCGTGCACGTTCTCTAAACCATAGAAAATACAGACATTAAGCTGGAACATAAGAACATCATTCCACAAGACAGCGATAATAGCCTGCCCGAACACGCATCTCGCACCACGTCTGTAGTACCACTACAACTCTTCGACGCCTAATTGATAACAAGCGCTTTGCGCCGCATAAGATTGAGTAGGAAGGAAATAAGGACATAAGCCTCAATAGAATCAAACCGCACGATAAGAATATCAAGAATATGAAGTTTTTCCTAAAAAGGTTCTGCAGCCTCTCGAAGATAAGTACAGATGTCTCCGTACCGATCCACGAGACTCTACTAAACCCGCTCATGACTCGTGAGACCTATGTAACCTAGGCTCTAATACCAAGCTGTCACGACCCAAAATCCCAACCATGATCGTGATGGCGCCTCTCATGAAGACAAGGCCAGCTAATTCAACTAAACTTCATTCAAACAGTTAAACAATACAAAAATAATATAAGTACGGTTTAATAACAGCAATTTGCGACAAAATACAGTGAACCATCCGGACTACAGCCCGAACCGGGGTGTCACAAAGTCATGAGCAACTAATGAAAATCCTAATAATAAGATTACTAATACAATATCTTGGCACAATTGTTTGAAGAAAGTGGAAACAACAAAATAAAAGAGATACGGGCTGCGAACGCCAACAGCTACCTCGTAATATTTGAATCACCACCCTGACAATGGTAGTCAGTACCTCGGGGCGGAACCGATAACGCCTGAATCTGCATACATGGTGCAGGGAGTAATGTGAGTACTTCCAACTTAGTGAGTAATACATATAAATAATGATTGAAAGTAAGAAACACCTAAGTCATAAAGCAATCCACGATGGAACAGTAAAAACATGTAACATCTCAAATAGATAACGTGAAGTAAATGGAAACAACACCAACACAACCAAGAATGCAATGGGATGCAATGCGATGCAATGCAAGTCATGACTATCGTGGCGGCGTGCCACCCGTTCCCTGGGTACCCGGCGCTTACTGTGGGGGGTTCAGTAGCGCAATATCTTGTGACGGCGTGTCACCCGATCCATGCATATTATATCTCGCGGCGGCGTGCCACCCGATCCAATTTATATTCCGTGGCGGCGTACCACCCGATCCAATTAAAAATCATTTGAAAATATCATTTGAGTTCAAACTGAGTTTATGAAATGAATCAATGCAGCAACAATACCCCTGAAGGGTTCACATAACCGGCGAGATGCCAAATAATACCCCTGAAGGGTCCACATAACCGGCGAGATGCCAAATATGATATAATAAACAATGAAAAATACCCCTGAAGGGTTCCATAACCGGCGCGAAGCCCAAATATGATTTAGTACAAAATGACAACTACCCCTGAAGGGTTCACATAATCGGGGCGAAGCCCAAATATGGCAAGTAGCCCAAAACACAATGATTTCAATTAGATTTCAATCAAGTATGTAGTAGAAATCATCAATCGGGATGGACCAAGTCCCAATCCCCAGAAGTAAACAACCCCATGCTCATCATCGAGCATGTACCTCACTCAACATAGCACTATGAGGTGCAAATCAGGGGTTTCGAACCCTCAGGACATCATTTACAAACATTACTCACCTCAAACCGGCTAAATCCTTAGCCCGCGACGCCTTTTCCCTTCGAATTAGCCTTCACGTGCGTCGAATCTATCCAAATTCAGAACAAATATGTCACAATATGTTGAGGGAACAAAGCCCAAGCGAAAAAAATCAAAAAAACCAAAAAATCCCGAAATTAGCAAAACTCGAGCCCCGGGTCCACTTCTCGAAGTTCAAAAATTTTCACATCAACGGGTTCCTTATCTCCCCACGAGTTCACCCATACAAAAATTATCAAATTCCGACATCGGATTGGCTTTCAAATCTTAAATTTTCGTTCTTGGAAGATTTGGAAAAAAAATCTGATTTTCTTCCATAGATTCATGGATTTATGATGTAAATGAGTACAGAATCATGATCTATAAAGGATTTATGAAAAAGAACACTTACCTCCTTCAAATTTGTGGAAATCCCTCTAAAAATCGCTTCAATCTGAGCTCCAAAGCTCCAAATATGTTAAAATGGCCGAAACCCCCATTTTAAGAATCTCAATGAAGCCTCTTCGTTATTTTGTTGATGAAAGTTCATGTGCGAACCAGCGAGTACAATAGCGAATATTGAATACTCAAACTGAAAGCAAGACCGCGAACAGGACGAAC
>MCJB01052945.1:56308-70662 GCA_002018475.1 Nicotiana obtusifolia
GGGGGGGGGGGGAGGGGGGAGCAACAGGTGCTTCGGGTGCCTGCTCCCCAACCAAAGCTACTGGTGGCTCCTTAGTCGTGGCCTAAGCACGTCCCTTCATTGCAGCACGTGCTCTGCCTCTGCCTCGGCCTCTACCCGTCCTCTAGAAACACCGACACCGGGGGAAACATCATTAGTAACTTAAGCTCGTGTCCTTACCATCTGTGAGAGAATAGAAAGACAACGGCTCATTTTTTAAAATCAATAAATCCACATGATAAGGAATGAAAGAAGTGAAAATTTCTAATAGTTTTTTAGCCTTCCGAAGATAAGTATAATCGTCTCTGTACCAATCCGCAAGGTTCTACTAAACTTACTTATGACTCATAGAACTTGTGAACCTAGAGCTCTGATACCAACTTTTCACGACCCAAAATCCCACTTTAAGGTGGATCCTAGTCTCTACGACTAGGTAAGCCTAACAGATGATGAGATTAAATAGAAAATAGAAACTTAACTATTAAAAAAAGCTGAAAAATTCCCTAACATAGCCGTTAAGTGAATGCAACAGTCATACATCCCAAAATCCGGTAATATGAAGTCATAAGCGTGACAGAGAGTACATAAGAAGTCTCAAAATACTACTATGTTTGGGATATAATAAATAGTACTAAGGAAAGAATAGAAGGTGACTCCGAGGCCTGTAAGCGGAACAACATGTGTACCTTGAAGTCTCTACAACCCTGGCTCGACTCTCTAGCGAATAGCACGATCAGAGGTACCTGGATCTACATAAAAATGTGCAGAAACATAGTATAAGTAAACAACAATTAGTACCTAGTAAGTATTAAGACTAATCTCGGTGAAGTAGTGACGAGGTTCAAGTCAAGACGCTCACTAGACAAATTACCTGTGTAGAATATCCATATATAAAAAAATAACAACTGAAAAGCATAATAGAATAAATATCAATAAAGGATAGGCAGGTGATAACACGCCAAATTAACCAACAAATCGTAAATCGCAAGTGAAATAATATAAGGAAAACAAGGATATAGTCTAATCATCAACCCGTTCTAATAGAAGAATAACATAAAGAATCACCCCGAAATACCACATGACATAATCAACAAGCCACTCTTATGATGCCGCGTGAGCTTCACATTGAAATATTTCCCCTTATATAGATACACACGCATAAGCTCCCTTATATCGTCGCATGTACACACAATGAAGTATTTCCCCTTATTTGTGACACACGCATAAGCTCCCTTATATCGCTGCATGCACATCAATAAACACCACCCTTATGTTGCTGCATGTGCATCTTGCCAACCTTATACTCCACACAATAACAATCAGCCACACAACATGTACACATGTGCCACAACATCACCATAACAACAATACCAAAGTCACAACAAGGTATAGCCCCCGACTCAAAAACATTGTGTACAAGAACCGTAACAATAACATAAGGGTATGGGGAGAGAACAATTATAAAACATGTTTCATATAACAAACAACCCCAATTCAAGGCATATTAATAGCCTAAGGTTTAATGCATTCAATTACCACATATACGCCCTAGTACACACTCGTCACCTTATGTACACATCATTTCACATAATACAAACAATGTAAATTAGACTAAAGCCTAAGGGGTAATTCCCCCCCCCCCCCACAAAGTTAGGTAAGATACTTACCTTAATTATGCCAATTCAATACTCTAAAATTGTTTTTCGTTTAAAATTCACCTCCGCTCGGCTCAAATCTAACCAAATACGATTTAATAATATCAAACAATACAAAGTGAAACCAATATCGATTAATAAAGTTAAGATCTTTACACCAATTTTCCAAAAGTCAACAAAAGTGAACCATGGACCCTTCCTGTCAAAACCTCAAAGGGTAGATCTTGATGATGACGTCCAAATCCGCTACCAAAAAGTAAGCGAACACGGCCGCGTGCAATATAATATATCCAACTATGAGTCTGGGTCGAATACCACAGAGAAAAATATGTAGGCGATTAGGCATGAAGAGAAATATCACTTATTATGCTAAGCCAAATACTAATAAAGGTGTTGAGAAAATATTTATATCTAAATGCGGAAATGTAAACTAACCTAGAAAGCAAGTAAAATGATCAATGACTACAAGCATGGATATACGGGGAATTACACTCAAGTTCAATCCAATGCATTTCACGATTTTACAAATATGAGCGAGTTTATGTTAATTAGCCTCGGATAATAATTCTATATTAGCTTCTTCCAAAGACTAACAAGACTTCCTAATTGAATTTTCCTAAAACAAGTAAGAGATAAAGTGCATCTGAATATGGCTACAAGTAGCTCAACCCTATCCCTAGGTAGAGTCTATAAATTAAGGGTTAACACCTCAAGTTTTTGTTAATTAATCTTTCCCAACCCCATATTACCTTACCAAGATTAATTTTAAGTTAATGGTTGAGTCTTAGGGTTAGCTAATCCCTTTGAAAATTTTAAAGAACAAGAATAATTAAAGAAACTATTAACTCACTTCAATATTAATAAAAATTGTTCAGTACATAAGAACAACAAGATATTTAATCTAAATATGAATATTCCCATAAACAAGATTCAAGTATTGGAATAAATACTACGCACTTAGAGATTCAATGCAAAGCAAGGAAATGAAGAAAAGAGTAAAAATGGGTAAGAAAATCTCAACCAAAAGCTTTAAATCTTTAAGACCCAAGTGTGTGTGCAAGAACCCTAGCTCCAAGACTTGTATTCTCTAGTCAAGAAGACCACAAATTAGCCAATGATGCCTGCCCAAATGGGCTAGGTCGTGTATTAAAGGGTTTGGGGCCAAAAAAATGTGAAATTATAGAAGTGCCCAGTGTTGCACCTTATTTTGCATGAGTCAAAACAAGATTCAACTAGTGGTTTCTTTGTTGTTGATGAAAGAGAGTCGCCACCTAATATTTAAAAATATACTTGGGTACCTATTTAGTTGTTAAATCATTATCCTATTAGTTTGCTAACTAGTGAGATTTGGGTAAGGGTTCTTGTTCTTTTAAGGGGAAGGTGTTAGGTACCCCCTAGAATTTACCTAAGGTAGTTCCATAGGACTTAGACTAGGTTTAGGGAATTCGATATCTATATTCTATTATAGTTGGTGCTTAAAAGTGTGTAGCTTACTCTATGTCATGTTTAAAACTCATCGTTTTAAAAGAAAGATAGTATATGCACTTCCGGAAGATAGTACATGTTTCATTTGTAAAAGCCCTTTAAAATGTCTACATAATTGAAATCATTTTGGAAGTGTATTTATAGCATCTATGTTTATAAACTTTATAAACATGGATTACGTTTAAAATGCTTTACCTTTGAAGTAAAATAGCTATTTTTTTTTTTAACTTTAGTAAAGGGCTAATAAAGAAGTAGAATTTAGGTATACCTTAAAGATTGATTTTGAATCTTGTATCAAGTTTAGAAGAAAGATCATTGAAATATTCCTTGATTGAAAGTGTGTTTCATTTCCGTTTGTAGAAAGCTGCCCTTGAAATCATTTTCCTGATTCTGGCTTTTAAAGAAAGGGGGTTGCCAATGTAAGGCCCCGTAAAATTTTACCAAGAACCAGGGGTTTCATGGTGCCGAGGTAGGCTAACGTGTTTGAAGGTTGTAGACTCGCCGTGGTATGGTCTTTTTAGGTTGTACAATGCGTTGAGGAGTTGAAAGAATGATTTTTGCAGAACATGGCATTTATGCAGTCCATTATGCAGCCGCATAACTACTCCGCGGAACGCAGATTCGTCGTAGAGTGCAGCATGAATAAAGCCATTTCTGGAGGTCCATTTTCGGTCAACTATGTGTCTGCATAATCATTTCGTGGGCTGCACATCCATCACAGATTCAGCATGAAAAATTTCAGAGGGAGACTTTCGCGGTGCGTCATGTGACCACATAACTGGTCTGTGGACCGTAGACCTGCCACAAATCTGACTCAATCAACCCAGCTTTGAAGGATGAAATCGTGGTCCCATATGCGGGCTGCATACATGTTCTGCCGGTCCACTCTGCAACCGCAAAGGTGAATTTGGAGGGTATATTTTGTGATTTTATAACCCGGCCCCATTTCTTATAAAACGACTTTGGGGTTGTTTTGGCTGGTTTAAAACGACTATTTTAGGGAGAGGGGAGTGCTTTAGAGAGAGAGGAGGAATCCCCAAGTGCTTTGATCATCAATCCTTTCCCCAATAGTGAAGATTTAGGGGAATCACTCACTAGGCCATCACCTATCCGGGTAAGTTCTCGTCCTATATCATACATACAAGTTTGTTTTGGGTCTAAGTGGGTCGGGGAGTAGAAGATATGACATGTATGTTTTGATATAAGGGTCTTGGAGGTCGTTGAACTACGTGGGGTTAGTTGTTGATTGATTTTTGTTGTAGGGTGAAGGAAGACTCCATAGGAGAACCGTGTAGTCAAACTACATACCTAGTGTTTGATGAAATGCTTCAATAAGCTGAAACCACGAATCTCTTCCTAATTATGATTCCATTTTCATATGTATCTAAATAGATTGAAGTTGCTAGGATTTTCGAAATGTTGTAGTAGTTTAAAGAAAGCTCAAGCAAGGTATGTTGGCTATACTTATCTCATATGACCGAATTCCATGATATTCTAGTATGTTCAAGTGTGATTGGCGCAAGTCCTTCTTTCTCATGTTCCGAGTCTTTCCTAATAGATTCGATTATTCCAAATAAGCTTTATGTTGAAAGATATATACTCCTAATGTGTTCCAATTGCCAATGTCATATTATGTTCTCTTTCGGGAATGTACTCAAGTACAACCAATGCATCAAAATGTTGTGATTTAAAATCATTTTTCAATTGCAAGTTTAATATGCCTAATTTTGAAAGAAACTCAATGTGCTTAAGGGCCCATATTGTCCATATACATATTAGAAGTATTAATTTCAAATGCTCTTATTGTTAATAATCTATGATGATATTTGAAAGTGAAAGAAGTGAGTGTGAGATATTAAATGTGACCATCGTACCAAGAATGAAAATTATACATGTGGCCAATGGTGCCAATGAAATGAAAGGAAGTGTGAAAGATTATGAAATGAGTTGTAACTCCTTTATATAATCAATGTTTTAGGAGTATCGTTATTCACTGAGGAAGGGTAGGTTGAAACAACCTAACCCCGAAACTACACGTGCCGGTGTAGGAGTGAATGAGGGGTAAATCCATGTACTGACGTGTTGAGATTTTTCCCCTTAATTGGGATGAGATTAATGTGTTGAGATTATTCCACTTAATTGGGATAAGATGATTGCTAGCGGAATGTGATATCAACCCACACAACATTGTGGTGCAACGACTTAGCCGATCGGGCCAAGATCGGACGCCATGCTGCGCATATGGTGGTGTTGTGATTGGATGTCTTGGGGTGAGACGTTTTAGCTGATCGAGCCGAGATCGGACTCCGTGCTAAAATCACGATGGTGTATCAGTAATAAAGATCTCCCAATTTAAAAATATTGATATTTACTTGAAAAATTATCTTTCTCTTAACTTGATGCTTTAATATTATTTGAGGCTTTCATGTTATTTGAGGGTGTACTAACATCCCTTTTGCTGGGGGCGCTGCATATTTAATGGATGCAGGTGGTTCCACAGCAGGCAGCATCGATCAGTGGTAACAGTACACCCTCTTCTCAGCTGACTTGGTGAGTCCCACTTCTTATCGGGGTCTTGTACCTTTTGTTCCATATGTATCGTGTTTTGAGGTATAGCCGAGGCCTTATTGCCGGCACCATCACATTACTCTTTTATATCCATTAGAGACTCCGTAGACATAGTATGGGTTGTATCTTGCTCTTGGAAAGTCAAACTAGAAATGTTATATATGTATCACATGTTTCCACTTCTAAACTATGCATGTGTGACGTATTTTTGGGAAATATAGATGAAGTAACTAATGGTAATGAAATTTATGTTGTTCATGAAATCCTCTCATTGTTTTACAAATGGTATGCATGCTCAATTTATTCATGGGTAAGGTCAGATAGAAGGCATCAAGTAGGCTTGCTTGATTGGGATATCTTAGTTGAGCGTCGGTTGCGCTCCCCAAGGTCGGGGCGTGACAGTCAACTTTTGAATCTATAATTAGGAGGCTACTTGGGCATTTAGGAATGTCACCCTTCGTGCGATAGATCTAATTGTAAGACTGTTCCTCCTTTAACTCGTGCATTGTTATAATTTTCAGTGTATGGCGCCTAATTAGATGGCAAGAACTGGCCAAAGAGCCAATGCCACCCCAGGAGTGGCAGTTGATCCTATACCCAATGATGTGGGTGAGCACCCGAGGGGTGAGGATAATCCCCCAGCCAACACTGCCTGATTCTACTAGTCTTGCTCAGACTGCACCAATCCCTACTCCTGCTGAGGGTGCAGTGATTCCACATCCAACAAATATTCCGGTTCCACCTCCAGCCTCAGCTTCCGAGCCTAGTGTTTCTAATAGGGACCTTAGGGAAGCCATAAATAGATGTTGGCTCCGATAGTGGCTTCCAAGGCCCAGATATCAAATGTTGTACCTACTTCTTCTAGCCAGCCAGGGGATTCTGCTAGCTCTAGGATGAACATGTTTCTATAGTTGGATCCTCCAGTATTGATGGGCATTAGTCCCGAGAAGGATCCACAGGACTCTATTGATGAGATACACAAGAATCTTCATGTTATGTGTGCCACTGAGAGAGAAGCAGTGGAGATGGCCTCTTATAGCCTGAAGGAGGTGGTCTATTCTTGGTTTGAATAGTGGGAGGAGTCCTTGAGCCGATGCCTTCATTGATCATTTCTTGCCCATCGAGACAAGGGAAGCCCGTGCCGCCAAGTTTGAAAGCCCGAAACAAGGTAGAATGAGTGTGTGGGATTACCACATAAAGTTTACACGCATGTCCAAGTATGCCATTTACTTGTTGCCCACTGTGGAGGCTAGAGTGACGGTTTGTGTAGGGCCTCAGCCCCTTGGTTATTAATGAGGCCGCTAATGCTGCCTTGAATTATGATATGAACTATGGGAAGATGGTGGCATTTGCTCAAGCCATAGAGACCCAAAAATTGAAGGCCAAAATAGAGCGAGAAGGTAGCAAAAAGGCTTGATTGGCGGGCAACTTTGGTGGTTCTAACAGTGGTGGTAGTAGTGGAAGATTAGTGTTTAGGGCAGGGTCATCCGGGCCATCCCAGCCCTTTGCTCAGTCTTCAGTCAGCGCATTGCTATCAGGGCCTGGTCAGCAGCAGTGGAGCCGCTTCAGGCCCAGTTAGGGAAACATGGGATCCTACTTGCAGGGTTAGCCTGGTGGGAGATTCCAGCAGGGAGGCCCCCTTTCCCTAGGTGTGGGAAGATGAATTTTGGGGCCTACTACATGGACAAACCCATATGCTAATGACTGCGGTATTAGTGGTCACATCCAGAGGGATTGCTATTCCTCCCACCATAGTGCGGGTAGGGGTACGACATAGCCAGCCAGTTCTGCAGCTACTACATCCACAACACCTCCTCTATGTCGAGGCACTCCTACATCCGCAAGGCGTGGTGGAGCCAGGGGTAGTGCACATAGTTTGGGAAGACCCAGCCGGTTCTATGCTATAAGGGGTCGCCAGAGTTTAGAGGCTTCTCCAGATATTGTCACAGGTATATTGACTGTCCAATCTCATGATGTTTATGCTCTTATAGATCCTGGGTCCACTTTGTCCTATGTTACTCCTTATGTTGCTCTAGAATTCAGGATAGAACCGGAACAACTTCATGAGCTGTTCTTCATATCTACTCTGATTGGTGAGCCTATTGCGGCCGCGCGTGTTTATAGGGATTGTGTTGTCACGGTGCATGGTCGACACACCATGGCTGATCTTATTGAATTGGGGATGGTTGAGTTTGATGTGATAATAGGGATGGACTGTCTTTATTCATTTTTGCCAAAGCTTGATTGCCGACCAAAACCGTTAGGTTTGAATTTCCAAATGAGCCAGTTATTGAGTAGAAAGGGGATGATGTAGTGTCGAAAGGTAGGTTTATTTCTTACCTTAAGGTAGCAAAGATGATCAACAAGGGGTGTATTTACCATTTGGTTCAGGTTATAGAAACCGATGCAGAGGCACCTACAATTGAGTCCGTGCCAGTTGTGAATGAATTTATGAAGGTCTTTCCTGATGAGCTCCCTGGGATTCCACCAGACAACGAGATTAATTTTGGGACTGATGTGATGCCAGGCATACAGTCTATATCCATTCCACCCTACAAAATGGGCCGACAGAATTGAAGGAACTAAATGAGCAATTGAGGGATTTATTAGAGAAGGGTTTCACCCAGCCGAGTGTGTTGCCTTGGGGCACATCGGTTTCTCTTTGTAAGGAAGAAGTATGAGTCATTAATAATGTGTATTGACTATCAGCAGCTCAACAAAGTCACAATCAAGAATAAGTACCCATTGCCAATGATAGATGGCATGTTTTTGCAGGGTGCTAAGTATTTCTCCAAGATTGATCTAAGATCGGGGTATCACTAATTGAAGATCAGGGAGAAACCGGTATGGGCACTTTGAATTTTTGGTGATGTCTTTTGGGCTAACGAATGCCTCGGTAGCTTTCATGGACCTTATGAATCGAGTATTCAAGCCTTTTCTTGACTCCTTTGTGATAGTGTCATTGACGACATTCTTGTATATTCACGAAGTCGAGAGGACCATGCTGTCCATATCAGTGTAGTTCTGTAGACTCTGTATCAACACAAGTTGTATGTGAAGTTTTCGAAGTGTGAATTTTGGCTTGAATCCATCACATTCTTGGGTCATGTTGTCTCTAGTGAAGGAATCAAGTTTGATCCTCAGAAGATCACAACTGTGAAGAATTGGATTAGATCTACAACTCCAATAGAGATTCGCAGTTTCTTGGGCTTCGCTGGGTATTACAGGAGGTTTGTGGAGGGGCTCTCTACTCTTGCCTCTCCATTGACTAAACTGACGCAAAAGGCGGTTAAATTCCAACGGTCAGATGCTTGCGAAAAGAGCTTTCAAGAGTTGAAATCATGATTGACTACGACACCGGAGTTGACCTTACCAGAGTGTACGAATAGGTTTGTGGTATATTGTGATGCTTCAAGGATTGTTCTTGGGTGTGTATTAATGCAACATGGCAAGGTGATCACTTATGTTTCTTGGCAACTCAAGAATCATGAGAAGAACTATCCAACACATGACCTAGAACTTGTAGCTGTGGTGTTTGTACTGAAGATTTGGCGTCATTATTTGTGTGGGGTCCATGTGGATATATTATGGACCATAAGTGTCTTCAATATATTTTTAAATAGAAGGAATTGAATCTGAGGCACAGAAGATGGCTTGAGTTACGCAAGGACTACGACATCTATAATCTATATCATTCAGGGAAGGCTAATGTTATGGTGGATGCTCTTAGCCAAAAATCCATGGGTAGTTTGGCTCACTTGGAGGCACTTTAAAGGTCGTTGGTGAAGAAACTTCATCAGTTGGCTAGTTTGGGAGTTTTTCTTGCGGACTCTTGCGAAGGAGGGTTGATTGTGCAAAATAAGGCTGCATCATCGCTTGTAGTGGAAGTCAAGGAGAAGCAATACGATGATCCGTTGTTGGTGCAGGTGAAGGAGGGGATTCATAAACATATGACCATGGCTTTTTCTCTTGGCATGTATGATAGTACACTAAGGTACCAAGGTCAATTATGTGTTCCAAATATAGATGGTCTCCAAGAAAGAATCATGTCCGAGGGTTACAATTCCAGGTATTCCGTGCACCTAGGCTCTACAGAGATGTACCACGATCTTAAGAAAGTCTACTAATGGAATGATATAAAGAGGAATGTAGCGGACTTTGTGGCAAGATGTCCGAATTTTCAACAAGTGAAGGCCAAACACCAAAGGCTCGGTGGGTTGGAACATATCATAAAAATTCCAATGTGGAAGTAGGAGATGATCAATATGGACTTTGTGGGGGGACTACCTCACACGCCTCATAAGTTTGACTCGATTTGGGTGATTGTGGACCGACTCACGAAATCATCACACTTCTTACCTGTTAAGACTACCGACATAGCAGCACAGTATGCGCAGTTGTATATCAAGAAAATAGTCAGGTTGCATCGCACTTCAGTTCCTATCATCTCAGATCGAGTGGCACACTTCATAACTAAATTTTTGGAAGAAATTTTAGTAAGATTTGGGCACTCAGGTGAATCTTAGTTTAGCCTTCCATCAATAGACCGACGGGAAGGTAGAGCGGACTATTCAGACGCTCGAGGATAGGTTGCGCGCTTGTGTTCTTGACTTCAAGGGTAGCTGGGATGGTCATTTGTCGCTCATAGAATTTTTCTACAACAACAGATCTCCCAGTGGGTGGTCCGAGATTGAGGAAGCAGAGTTGATAGGGCCAGACCTCTTGTATCAGGCTATGGAGAAGGTTATGGTCATTAAGGAATGTTGAAAACTGCTCAAAGTCGCTAGAAGTACCATTCGGACGTGCTTCGTAGGGATTTAGTGTTCAAGGGGGATGATTGGGTATTCTTGAAGGTTTACCCCATGAAGGGTATAATGCAGTTTGGGAAAAGGAGAAATTGAGCCCCATCGGGCCGTACAGATCATTTAGAGGATTGGGAAGGTGGCTTACAGGCTCGAGTTACCTCCAGAGATGTCTTTGGTGCACCCAGTGTTTCATGTATCAATGTTGAAGAAGGTAGTTAGAGACCCAACACTCATTATTCCGATAGAGGCTATTGAGGTTAATGAAGAATTGACTTATGAGGAGATTCCGATTGTGATGCAATGTAAAAAGCGGAAACAAGAAAACAAAAGATAGAAGTAAGACGCTCAATGAACTATCAAGACAACAAGTAGGAACTAGTCTAATTACCTTCTTGATGAAGTCACGGAGTACCTATACTATACGAACAACCCTCAAGACAACGATGGTCTTGCAAACTGTTCGATCAAAAAAAGGAACAAGTTCAATTTTGAATCACACCAAAATTGGACAAGTTAATTCACACGATTTTGGGAGCAATGTGCTGCCGTTTTTTGATTGATAATAATGTCAAAAGGTATCAAAATAATGAAGTGTTTAGGCTTATATAGAATGAGCCTTTACCTAAATCAACTAGGAAAAGAATAACTAGTTAACCTAAATCAACTAGGAAACAACTAATAAACAAAAAGGCCACAATTTGGCTAATTTAAAGAATAGTCACGCAGGACCAAACAAATAAGAATTAATGTCTTCAATAACTACATAATAATACAACATAAACACAAATGTACATCTTCAACACAAGATTCGTCCATAGCAAGATTTATGGACGCTTGGATCTTCTCCAAGGCTAACCAACGCCTTTTCTTGTCTTGTCCATAGATGGCATTGATAACACTTGATCAAAATTTGCATCATTCTCCCCCTCTTGAGAGGATTTCGTCCTCGAAATCAAAGCACCGTCATGCCCGAAAGCAAGGCTACTAGACAAGTACATAACATAAGAGTTGTTATGTATATTCTGCGACATTTGACATGGTCCATCTCCCCGCGGAGCTAACTTTCCTTTCCTATGGTTCGGAAATCTTTCCTTTCGGAAGTGCACCCAAACCCTGTCATCTTTCTTTAAGTCCAGCTTTTTCCTTCCTTTATTCTTCTTGACCGCTACCTTGTCATAAGCATCCTCCAAAGTTTTCCTCACCTTAGCATGCAATTCGAGCAACGCAACTGCACGGTTTTCTACATCAACGCTAATAACTGCATCTCTCGGCAAAGGAACAAGATCAAGTGGTATCAAAGGATTAAAACCATAAACACATTCAAATGGAGTAATGCTAGTCATGCGATGAACAGTTCTATTATATGCAAACTCCTTAATAGGTAATCGGTCAGCCAAGTGCCGGACTTCCCTTTGGTCAAAGCTCGAAGAAGAGCTCCCAAGGTTCGATTAACCACCTCGGTTTGACCATCAGTCTATGGATGATGTGATGTAGAAAACAAAAGATTGGTGCCAGGAGAACCCCACAAACACACTCCAAAAGTGACTCAAAAACTTAGCATCCCAATCACTAACAATAGTTCGAGGCACACCATGCAACTTTAATACATTAGCAATGAACAAAGAAGCAATATGTTGTGCATCATCACATTTTTTTACAAGGAATAAAATGAGCCATCTTAGAAAACCTATCAACAACCACATAAATGCTATCATGACCTCCCCTAGATCGCGGCAGCCCCATCACAAAATCCATCGAGATATCTACCCAAGGACTAGTAGGAACGGGGAAGGGAGTATACAAACCATGATTATTAGACCTAGACTTAGCTCTTTTACACTCAAAACACGCTCCACATATTCTCTCGACATCTCGCCTCATCTTAGGCCAATGGAAATGTTCCGCTAATATAGCTAAAGTCTTGTCTACCCCAAAGTGTCCCATCAAGCCCCCACAATATGCCTCACGCACCAACAACTCTCGCCACGAGGACTCGGGTATACAAACTCTCCCCTTCTTAAAAGGGTACCCATCATGCCACTGATACTTCTCAATCCGCTGCCCACTAGTAATGGCATCATACATACTCTTAAATTTAGGGTCATGCTCATACATAGACTTAATACTCTCAAAACCCATCAACCTAGACGCTAACGTGATAGCCAAAGCAAACCTCCTAGATAGTGCGTTAGCTACTACATTCTCCTTTCCCACTTGGCATGTCGTTTATTTAGCTTCTCTTGACCCCTAAGATGTTTGAGGGACTCGTGATCACTCCTAATTACGAATTCCTTAGGCCATAGGTAATGTTGCCAATGAGCTAAAGCTCTTACGAGGGCATACAACTCTTTGTCGTACGTAGAGTAATTCAAGGCAGCCCCCTTCAACTTCTCACTAAAATAGGCAATAGGCTTCCCATCTTGCATAAGAACACCTCGAATTCCCACCCCCGAGGCGTCACACTCAATTTCAAACGCCTTACTAAAATCAGGTAATTGTAACAATGGGGCAGAACTAAGCCTACGTTTCAACTCTTGGAAGGCACCCTCTTGTGGCTCCCCCCACACAAAAGGCGTGTCTTTTCTCACCAACTCTGTGAGCGGTGTTGCTATGGTGCTAAAGTCTTTAACAAAGTGTCTGTAAAAACTAGCTAGTCCATGGAAACTTCTAACATGTGAAACAGTAGTAGGAATAGGCCAGTCCCTAATAGCTTCTACCTTAGATGCATCTACTTCAACACCATTAACACTTACAACAAATCCTAGAAATACAACTTTCTCTACACAAAAGGAATACTTCTTGTAATTAACATATAACTTTTCAGCTCTTAATACTTCAAACACCTGATCAACATGGTCATCTAAACTTTTACTATAAATCAGGATATCATCAAAGTAGACAACGACAAACTTATTAAGAAACAGTTTAAGCACATGATTCATTAATCGCATGAACGTACTAGGTGCGTTGGAGAGACCAAAAGGCATCACCAACCATTCATATAGACCAAACTTTGTCTTGAATGCAATTTTCCACTCATCAGCAGGTTTCATACGGATTTAGTGGTAACCGGACCTAAGATCAATCTTAGAAAACACACTTGAACTACATAACTTAACTAGCATGTCATCTAACATAGGGATAGGATGACGATACTTTACCGTTATCTTGTTGATGGCTTGGCAATCAACACACATCCTCCAGGTGCCGTCTTTCTTTGGAACCAAGATCACGGGTATATGTCCCCTACTCTGTATAAAACCCTTTCCAAAAAATATGACTACCTCTATGAAGTAGATATATTACCAGATGAACAAAAAGTGTCTTCCACCGAACTACCCCTTATAAATCCCTACTCAGCCTTTGCCAAAAAATCCTTTGCACCATGGACCCAAATACGTTCCCTTGTCCAACATAGACCAAAAGGAGTTAAAGAATACGTTGCGGCGTCAAAACTTGACCAGCATCCCATCCTCGCCACCAGAGAAGAACAATTTATCACCCTTCAAATTCCAGACGATTTCCCCAGGCAATGGACAGAGCATGGGTTTACCCATATCCATTTTGGTGCAATCAGAATTGCCTTAACCTATCACGGAAGAAAAGGTCAGCCGGTGGTAGCTCGCCTTTCTCTTCTCGATACCAGATATTTGGAGTACCAACATGCAAACTTAGGTACTGCCGAAGTCACCTTGAATGCCGGGACTGTTTTCATAACAATCTTTCCAAACTTCAATATGTCCCTCTATGATCCTTACTTAACCGAAGCTCTTAAAATCCAAGTCCAAATCCAAGGAGCCCCTCAAGCCAAAGATTCCATACA
>MCJB01052946.1:0-28309 GCA_002018475.1 Nicotiana obtusifolia
AAAAGGATACAAAGGAATACCGTTCCTTTGAAAAATTATAATCTGTTTATTTATCCGGTGTTTAGATTTTTCAAAACCCCACGGGCATGTAAAAGAAAAATGATATCTCACTCCTAAAGCCAATTAATCAAATTATTGTATCAGAGTGCTCGGATCAGATCAGTAGTTTACTTGCCGTTTGTTCATGAATTATAAACCATTTTATCTTTGAACTGATTCACAACAACCCATATAACAGTCGCATTGTATTTATCATCAACATCCAAGGAATTCATATAAAATGGCATAAGCCAGCAACGTAAATTGAAAGATAGAAATAGTATTTGAAAATTAATTTCTTAAGATAACCGCCCAAGGTATTAGGTTCCAGGGAAAGGAAATTGAGAAAACTGTTGAAAGGTTATACCACTTGGAGGTATTAGATGGAAAGCAACCAACATTTACCATTTCCTTGTGCGAAATAAAAGAGCAAGTACAAATATAAGCAAGAGCATGAAATCATAATTGCTGTAGCTGTAAGAATATTAGTAGAAAAAATGATTACTGGAAATTGAAGAGAATCAAACACACATAAGCGAAGAAATTTTACTCAGCTACTGAACTAAATCATACTGTGGTTGATTGTCCATACTTTACAGTTTTGTCCCATCAATAGATCAGGCAAAGAAAGCTAAAGATAGCTGGTAGGAACTATTCCTTATCAGGCTTATCCACTGTAGTACTAATGTCACGGTTTGAAGAAATGGCAACCTCCTTAGTTGCTCCCTCTTCCTCTTTGTTGCCATCCTTCACAGCTAATAGTATAAGAGCTATCAGTAAAGGAAAACTAAATGTCGTTAGTACCCAATTCGCGATAAGCTGGTTCAGGAATTTCACGTTACGTGAATCAACTTGCCAAGCAACGGCTCCCCCTGCACTTTGTATTCCTTTATAGAAGCCAATATACCTGTGAATACAGATAAAGAATCCAATTTTAACCAGCATTAACTAATGAATTTGTAGTATAAGTACATGAAATTTTACCTGCTGAGAATCTCAGAATCATCTGCCAATGCTCCTATGACCCAATAAACCATGCTCTGAAACATGGCATCAAGTAATCCATAACTAAAATACAAGACAAATGGACCTGCAAATTTAGAACCATCCTTGAAATCCAGTAATACTATGTGATCAGGTACATCTTTGCGGGAATATTTGAGCTGTTTCGCGAGTCCTCCACCCCAAATTGCTGTTGAAAGCAGGCCAACAATAATAATACCAACCAATCCCCTAGCTCTCCTGCTCTTAAAGCTGTAATCCATTATTGACCCGATGAACACTGAGCCGATCATCTGTGCACCCCAATAGAACACATTGTTCAAACCCCTAGTCCTCAAATTGAACAATACCCCATTCACATTATTGAACTGATAAGTATAGAAAAAGTTACTAGCAACCGAAGCTGGAACCATCAACAACATTTTCCAGTTCCCAAACAGTTTGAGTATTTGCACCAATTCAACAGACACACTCGAGTACTTTATATTAGTACACCTCGAACCATTGTTCCTAATAACCTTACTAGGATGCAAAATTGCTAAAGAAAGAAAGGTTCCAATTGCCATAAAAATCATGAATCCAGTATAAGTACCATCATTTACAGAGGCCGCAGTAGTCCTATTATAATTCGATACAAAAGGAATAAGTCCGCCAATAACACCACCCATGTTAAAAATACTCCAGAACATAGAGATATAAGTACCTTTTCTATCATGTGGCGGGTACGACGTCATAATAGCTCCCTGAGCAGCCCATAGGAGGCCCGCGCCAATACCAAGAAGCCCGCCAGCAACTACTACGAAAGCCTCATTTTTATGGTGATTGTAGTAGAGAAATGATCCAGCGTACAATATATAAGTCGAACACCCAACAAATAGAGTTTTTTGAGGACCTAAGATGTTGTAAATGCCACCACCCAAAATTCCAAAAATAGCAAAAGTTGTGTACAGAGCAGTGTTAGCGTTGTTAGCTGCGGTGTGGTCTACTTGACCACCACCACCCATTCCAGAGAGTGCATTAAACATCCCTGGACAACAAAAACATACCAATCCAATTAAACCAACCTGAACCAGTGGTGAATTATACCTGAAAATTGAATTATTTGGAGGTGAATTAGGTAACCCTTTTCCAGTTTCTTCATCTCCATACGAATCCATAACTCTATGGTCTCGGATTACACGGAGCAAAGATAAGAAAAAATGGGGAGTATCGAATCTGGGAATTTATAGGTGCAATAGAACAGTGATGGAATTAAATTGGGAACTTTGAAAGCAAGGATTGGATGAATATGAATTAAAGACTGGTTGTTTTCTTGACAATAAGTTTAAGATTCTCTTTTTATAGGAGTGTCGTACTCGTTATTGCAGGTGTTTTTAAAAATTAAATTCATAACTGGGCCTCGGGAAAATTGCATCGCTGACATTTGGATAAAATTGGTAAAATCGGTGCCTCATTGGCTACATAGGTAATTACGAGTAGTTTAACGTTTTATTACAAATGGTCTCCAATGATTACGCCTAGTTTGATTCCTATGTTTTACGGTGACCTTAACCCAGAGATTGAATATTCATTTTAGCTTTTGTCAATGAGTACCACGTTTGTGGCTAAATATAACGTTACGATACGTCACTTTCACTCGTAGTTTATCCTCCGGATTTGTAGGTAAAGTGCAGATTCTGCCGATATTTATCTTGTTAACTTAATGTTGGAAGCAGAAGCATGAAGTAACAGGCAACAATTCAAAAAGTTTTGCCGGCAGAAAGAAGATTAGATAGCAATGATTTGTAAATGGTCAAAGGTTTTCCTTTTTTTAAGGCTCTTTAAGGCAGGCCTGTCTGTAGGGGCGGAGCTAAGCACATCAATACCGGTTCGGTCAAATTGATAGTTTTGATTTAAATTATATATTTATTTTTAAAATTTAATAAATAATTAAAATTTAGTGAATTAAAATATTTAAAATTTCGATTTTATAAGTTTCAAATCATGAACTCTCTGCCTGCCTATATTCATTAAAGGAAACAAAAGAAAGGGTTTATATAATATTGTAAGTTATTTGATTCCTCAGATTATTCATTGTCCGCCAGAAAAGAAAGAAAAAGAAAGTGGCGACAAGTGATCATGAAATTCCTTGAAGCAGAATATTGAATGCTATGTGGATAATAAGGTTACAAACCGAGTGGAAGAGAATGAGCACATTTTTATGTTCGCTACCTTGTTAAGATTAAAAGGAATCTTAAAAGTTCCTCATAATTACAATTTTCAGCTTCTTTAATCAAATTGTTTTTTAAAATTATTAGGGAGTTTATAAAGTGAATCACTCGTCTCTAATTCATGACTTAATGTTTTGGTGACTATGTTATTGTTAATGCTTTGAATTGTTTTGAACAGTTATCCATTTGCATGCTTGATAAAGTTGTTGTCTATTTCGTTACTTAATTCTTGCAAGTATTATTAATTAACTCAAATATAGACCAAATAAAATTAATAAAAATAACTTAATAAAGCCCCATACTTACTTTTTCCGTATTTCACACATTTCTATGCTATTCCATAATTTTTATCTTAAAATTTGTAGTGTTAAAGTAGTATGTGTGAAAATTCTATAGAAATGTTAAGTAAATGGCGCAAAGCAAATTTTAAAAAATACAAGAGATCCACAACGACAACTTGATTCCAACAGCAATGTACAATAGTACTAATGAATTTTGTCTTGAAGCGAATTTTCGAGCTCCAAAAGTCGTTCATATTATTTCTTCGGGTCTATCAGAAACACTCACTCAAAATAGAGATAAAGCATACATAATATTTTTTGCAGATCCTACTTGTGAATTATACTGGATTATTGTTGTTGAAAAAGTAGTTCACACTATTCTAAGGAGAAATTGAGGAAAATGACGGGACGGCTAATAAGGACGGTAGGCCTATTTTTACCTTAAAATTCAGAACTATGTGTTTAATTTCCAGTAAGACTGTTAAACGTTGTCTTCATTTTGCCCCGCTGGTTAATTTGCTACACAAGGGAAGAGTTGTGTCGTTTTATTGACAAGGCGACATTAGGGCAGAGATCATCCAAGGCGGGTTTTTAACATTTTGCCAGTGGCCGTATTAGGCCGAAACAGAAAAGCTAGCAGGGCAGGCCGGCCGCTAAGAATCTATGGTGCATTCCCTTGGCCTCGATGATGCAAAAGATTTTCGAAAAAAGAGTGATTAGTGTGATTAACAACTTAACATGACCTAGCATCTCTTGCTTCACGCTTTTAATTTTAATATTGTTTATCCTTAAAACGGATAACAATTGAATATATACGCGATTTTAAAGATATGATGGATTGATTCGACACAAGTGATCGAGAATATTAGATAAATGAATTAAAGACACGGTGAATAATCAAACCAGTCGTAACGTCATGACCTAGCTTGAACTTGGACTGGGCAATAATTTCTACCCTCGGTTGGGTCCTAGGCTCGAAGCCAGTCAAGAACAAAGAACAAAAGTAAAGTAAAGACTTTGCAGTAGCTAGAAGTAGAGAAATGAGTTTTTATTGCCTTGTATGCATGTTACCATGTGTTTATTGAATAAAAAACTTCCCCTTTATGTAGTAGGGGAATTTTACCCCTAGTACAATTCTAAAAAGGATAAAAACCCTCCTTCTACGTCATTTATTGATACGCTACCGACATTAGGCGAGATCCATGTCGTGATATCCGGTTGGGCATAGATATCACGGCCCTCTGTTAGTCAAATGCAACTGTTTGTAGTGTTTTTCGAGGTCTCAAAGCTCATTCCAGGTTAGGATGATGTTGTACCATGAGGCCCGGCGACGAGTACCCCGTTTCAGCCTTGATTCAAAGAGTTCTCGGATTTGGTCTCTATCTCATACATTCATACTTCTTACTTCGTTTGTCTCACCGAGTACTCGGGGTGTGTGATGACACCGAGTTTTCCCGTATACAAATATAACATGTGGGTTTTAAAGGGCCGGGCCGGATATAGGAAAAGGGAATCGATCGGTTTCAATCCCGGTCCGGTTATTGGTTATAGTTTACTGTCTTTACTGGTTCCGGGCTTTGCCGGTGCTAAACTGAATCGGAACGGTTCTGGGTCTAACAACCCAGGTCTGGCCGGTTATATTCTTTTTATTGTATAACAATCGTAATTTATATTAAGATAAATTAAAAAAATATAAAACACTAAAAACTACGTATAAAAAGAATGTTTGAGTAAATTTCAAAGGCTTTAAAAGCGTTATATTTGAAACTTTGAATAAAAAGTTAACAACTTCAGAGGCTTTAAAAACCTTATATTTGAAAAATTCATTACGAATTTAGTTGATACAGTGAACATGAAAAAATATATAACTTATAATTCGCAAGTTCTTTTTTTAATTTAAACTTGCAAATTAAAGTTTACATTTTACAACAACTAAATTAAAGAAAAAATAATAAATTTAAATTTGAATTATTAAATATAATCTTCAAGCCTCAAAGGTTTTGCATTGCCCTAGTAATTTATTCATAATCAATATGAATTTCTTGGCCATCTACTGGAGTGTTGAAATTTGAATTTTAAAATTTTGAAAATTGAAATTAAGTGCCTACATAAAATTATTTAATAAGACCGATATGGAAGAATCAAACTTCAAAGGCTTTCATTTCATATTTTCGTTGCATAATATTACTTCAAATTGACTTGTCTACCAAACTAACACATTAAGCTTAAATATGACTAATAAATTCAAAATAACACAAATGGTCTCAAATCAACTTAAATACGAATTCTTGGAGGATGCTCAAGACAACCCTTAATATGCCTCCTTAAACCGGCTGTGTCCTCTCACTTTTGACGAACATTAAGGACTCGACCATAGTTCTTGCTCTTTACTTTGCGAACTTCTTCATTTTCTGCTACCACCTCAAAGTGTTCCTAAACATGTGAGCGCACTCTAGAAGCACGGGGCATGATTTAACTTGAATTGAAAATTTGGGTTTGAGGATTGCAAGATGAGTGAAGAAATGACGAAGAGGGGGGTCTATTTATAGTTTTTCAAAGGGCTAAATTAATAAATAATAAAAGTATTATTGTTGAGAAAAATGCCCAAAAAAGGGCTATTCTTGCAAATTAGTCGTTGGGCAACGGTCAAAATGGCAGCTGACCTTTGCCAACTGTAACGACCTGATCGGTTGTTTTGAACTTTAGAGTTCCATTCGGTGGTTGGGGACTTTGAGTAGCTTCATATTATGTATTATGACTTGCGTGTATGGTTGGTTTCAATTTTCGAGCGATTCGGGATTGACTTGGAAGAATGATTCTCGTTTTTACAAGTTTTAAATTAGACGAGTTGACCAACGTTTGACATTGGGTAAACGGACTCGGAATCGGATTATAATTATTCCAATACGTTTGTATGATGATTTTGGATATGTCCATAAAGTTGGTTAAATATCGATGAATTTTGGATAAGTTTGGGTTGTATGGTAATTGTTTTCGGTTTCGACGTCGATTTGAGCATAAAGGTTACCATATCGAGCAAACGGCCTTTGATTCATGTTTCGATCAAACCATTATATCTGTATCGTAATTTTGGAACATAACAACTGGAATCATCAAGTTTTGACATAGTTTGAGGAATTTATGGCCATTTTACTAAGAATTGGGTTGCCATATTTTTCAGATTAATTACGAAATTGCCATTGAATTCATATTTAAATATCTGCGCTATTTTCAAATATTGAAACCAATATATCTCCTTCATTAAAAGGTCAGATGGAGTGATTCAAAAGCCTAACTTGACTGGAATTTCACAAGGAATCTGATGTTTTATACTTTAATACCACACGGAGGGGGGGGGTAATTTTTGCGGTGCCTGATTTTTCCGTGAACTAGATTATCAAAGGACATGGTTCTTCTATGCGTTCCTTACACTACGGTTGTGGAATAAATAATGCAGAAAGTAAAGAACACAAGGATTTTTACATGAAAAAATACCCGGCTCAAAAGGTGAAAAAAATCAAGACCTACTACTCAGTAGGATTTTCCCCAACACTTCACTAAATCACTGAGACAAAATAGCATTTACATAACTCTTTGTATACTTAAGGATTACATCTAATCCCGTTATGGCAACAAGCCTCTAACTGTTGCGACTACTTCAAGTTAACTCTAACTTGAATATTCAGAGTACCTAATACAATTGCTCCTAGATAAAGCTGAGAGGTACACCTTGAAACTTGTAGCTTCAAGTTCGCACACTTGATCACACAAGAATTGCTTGCAAAATGCCTTGCTA
This sequence comes from Nicotiana obtusifolia, assembly GCA_002018475.1. Classification (NCBI taxonomy): domain Eukaryota; kingdom Viridiplantae; phylum Streptophyta; class Magnoliopsida; order Solanales; family Solanaceae; genus Nicotiana; species Nicotiana obtusifolia. Next base: position 7,329 of record MCJB01052946.1, read on the forward strand.
TTTTGCTCTCAACTCAAGTTTAACTTTAGCGTTTGTGCGTCCCTGTAAAATGAGAACATCCTGCAATTTATGGAGTTAGTAGAGTAGGAAATAACTAGAGTTCTAATGCTATACTCTTCCATGCTGGAAGAGTTCTAGTTATCTTCAACTTCTAACTCCTCCTTATCTAGGATATAGTTCTCTCGAGTAAGGAGTCCTTCTCCTTATCACTTATGCAACCTTTTCGATCAGGAGATATCAGATATAAAAACTTAAGCTTATCTCCTTCACATACATCCCTTATGTTCGAATCGGCCCGTGACTATGTACACTTTGTATGGACCTGGTTCATGCTTGAGTTCCTTTGTCAATTATCAAAACAAACTCCGCTTGGGCCAACAAAGTTGAAGATAACTAGTTATCTTCCACCATGGAAGAGTATAGCATTAGAACTCTAGTCATTTCCTACTCTACTGACTCCTCCCTTATCTAGGATAGAGTTCACTCGAGAAAGGAGTCTTTCTCCTTATCACTTATGCAACATTTTCGATCAAGAGATATCAGATATAACAACTTAAGCTTATCTCCTTCACGTGCATCCCTTATGCTCGAATCTTCCCGTGTCTGTGTACATTGTGTATGGACCTAATTCATGCTTGAGTTACTTTGTCAATCATCAAAACAAACATCATGTGGGCCAACAGAATCCATTGGAGGCATCAAAACTGAGTTTTGGGATTGTTTAGCACAAGAAACGAGGCAGAACAGCTAGGCAGAAGCATATAATATCGAGGATTTGTTCATTTGGTTATATTTTGATTTGGGGAGCTTGGATATGGGCAATTTTAGAGGCGATTTTCACCACATGGATTGGGTTAAGTGTTCTATACTCGGTTTTTGCTATATTTTATGAATCCATCTTTACACGGTTTTTGTTATTGGCTTGAAAGTTATGATTGATGTTCTTTTAGAATATTCGTTTAATCGCTCTCCTTGATGTTATTCATGCTTCCCACCTTGCTGTCATTAATACATATGTGCTTGGTGAGGAAGAGTGTAAAGCACGAAAGGTGATGCCGTGCCATTTTATTTACATTATCATGATCTCAATTACATTATCATGTGAGGAAGAGAGTAAAAACACGAAGGGTGATGCCGTGCCATTTGATTTACATTATCATGTTTTTATATTATCATGCGTTCATGGCACGAAGGGTGTTTCTATGCAGGATAGGACGAGTGACATGGATTATGTTGTGATATCTTTTCCTTGTGTATATATATTCAAGCCTTTTATCTTGAGTTATTATTATTGCACCTATGTTTCCTATGTGACTTGTCGTTGTTGTTATGTCTTTATCCTCTACCTCAAATTGTAGTTGTATTATCTATGCTTTTTATCTGCTTAATTTGCAAATATCATGATTTTCCTTCTTGTTTGTCATACCTACATATATGATGTTCCTCACGTGTTGCACTTTCGTATAAGCCTTCTACCATGTTAGTTTTCATGCCTTCTATTTGTTAGCTCATAAAGATCATGTTTTCCCTCTTTTTGTTATATCTACATCTAGGCCTTCTACCATGTTATTTAGTGAAATTTATGTTCTTCTTTCCTAATTGTTGTCATTACTTATATGCCTTCTACCTAGTTTGTTACCGTTGTCTATATGTATTGCCTTGTTCATTATTGCTACCTGTGTATTTTCACTTTGTCATTACTATTATTGGTATTTCATTCACCTAATTGGTATTGTTATACGAATATTTGTTTAAAATAAGATAAATGCACGAAGGGTGTTGCCATGCCATTTGATTTGATATCTTGAGCACATTTCTCACACTATGAAAGTTATGGATTTACTATCTTGGTTTCTTGGTTATCACTCTAAGGAAAGGATTGGTCGTGATATTGAGGAATATAAATCGTGATTTCTTCTAGCAATCATTTATTGCTTCGCATATTTGTTTCTTGTACTCTTTTCGATTATGTTCAAGTATTGTTCTATTGCTAGTCTTCTGCACATGTTATACCAGTGAGTATCTTTTAACTAAAAAGCCTCGTTACTACTTCACCGAGGTTAGTCAAGATACTTATTGTATACATGGAGTCGGTTATACTCATACTATACTTATGCACCTTGCATGCAAATCTTAGAGCGGAGCTGCGATGGATGGCGGGAGCTGACTCTGAAGATGTTCGTGCCTTCTGGGTGTGACTGGCACTTGTCCTTGGGTAGTTTTAGAGTTGAGTTCTATTTTTGTACATTTCAAACAGAAGTTGTATTTATTTCATATCAGTTTTTGCAATAATCCAATCTTAGTAGCTCATGACTTGTACTACCAGTCCTTGGGATGTTGTATGGAATCCAGATATATCATTTGTTGGTCACCTTTATTTTATTAGAATTGTGTTAACTGTTAATTGGCTGACCTAACTGGTTGGGTTAGGTGCCATCACGACTAGTGAATTTTGGGTCGTGACAAGTTGTTATCAGAGCTCTAGGTTCATAGGTTCTATGAGTCATGAGCAAGTATCTAGTAGAGTCTTGCAGAATGGTATGACGATGTCCATACCTATCTTCGAGAGGCTACATGTAATTTAGGATAAACTTTCCATCTTTCTTTCGTTATCATGCAAAATTGATTCAGCTTGAAGCGTATCTCTTTGAATTTCCTTCCACTCACTTGTATACGTATGTGAGCACTCAGTATTAGCTGTGCATCGACGACTTGTGATTCTATGGATGAGGTACGAGATGTATATTTTGCATTTTGGTGATGGGCCAATCTGGAGGATTTGAGGCCTATTTTGGACCGCAGCTTAGGCTCGATAGTTTCAGTTATGTGAGCATGTGTTTTTGGACTTCTATGTCGAGTAGTATCCTTATGAGTGGGACTGGTGGCTCGGTGAGCGGTTGAATGGCTATATAATGAGTAGGATGTGACTGCAGAATGTGTTAAGATGGTTTGAAGATGAGGAGAAGAGTTTGCTTGAGATGTGAAAAGGACTATTAGATGCTCGATTTTTGTGGACGTGTCATACAGTCTTGAGTTATGAAGGCTTTTGAGAGATTCTTTCGTGTTATTTCACTTGTGGAACGAAGTAAATTTTCATGTCTTGTTGATGAGTTTAGACTTAGGAAGATTAAGTGATTGCGTAGTAGTTGTGGCTGTGAAGGGTAAAGAGAGATGTCAGTTTGAGGCTAAGCAGGTGGGTTATCACCTGCGGGGTAATCTACAGATGTACGATCCTTATGATGTTGTATGGAGGGTTTCTTTTCTACCAGTGGATTATAGGTGTTGCGATTTGAGTTTGGATTGGTTGAGAAAGTTAACCTGACCGTCACGAGGATGAATGCAAGCTTAGCAGATGATTTGAGGTATTATATGGTTTGTGTTACATGAGCTTTTGAAGGATTTAGTTGAATTTCAGTGTGGGATTATGGCAGTAATAGCGTATGGCAATTGTGAGTTATCGAATGTTTTGTTCTATGGCTTTGAGCCAAGTGGGGGAATCTGCTATCGATAATTTAATTTCAGGGTTATGTGTTATACTCGTTTCGATTTGAGGCATACTTGTGAATTAGTTATGACTTGCAGAGGTTGAGATCAAGGATGACTCGAGTAAGGAAATTTTTGGATATGGATTATATTACACTTTATGCGTATATGGAAATCATGGAATGATTTGAGTTGTTATTCGTGACCAATATAGTGCGCATGGAGTAGGAATTTACTCGATTGTGTTAAGGGGGGGTTACTTCTTTGGGTGTTGTTGTCTTATGGGCCATAAGTCATTCGGCCCACCTGGGTGGTACAATTAATATTTGACCATAGTGGATGACTCTCGAGAGGGTTCTAATGGTTTCAAGATTTATATGTGGCAATTGAGAATTTTTTCGGATTTGTAATATGGCTAGAATCTGAGATTTGCATTGGATAGTGTCGAGACTCGTGATATTTCCATATCATTATGGATTCTACATTTCAATATCAAGAAGGTAAAGGAAACGATTTTAGATTCACATAAGGCCTCTTCATAGTGGATATCTCAGGTGCGGTATTTTGAGTGTTTAAATGGGAATACAGCTGTTTATGGGCCTTAGAGCGATGTGGTTTTATGCTAGGATCTCTCGCGTTGAACGTTGAGTTAGGGGTCGTAGTGTGCTAGCAAAGAGAAGAATTAACTTGAAGGCAATTCAGAAGAAACTCAGAGGAAATAAGAAGCTTGGTAGCAGGTTGGATCAGTATGGTAATGGTATGCTCGGTTCATTTGGTTCTTATGATGTGATGAGTCTTTACAGGTGCTTTTTGGTAATACTCTTGGGATTAGAGACCTACGTGACTTGGTTGAGTTAGAGGAATTCAGTTCTGATGGCTTGGTTATGTGCAAATGAGTTTCGCAGAGTTCTCGATGATTTCTACCACGACTTAGGATGGATATTTCTATAACATAGGAAGTTTGTGGTGCATTGCGATTTTCTCCTGGATGGGATCAAGTGCAAGGTTTCTTGCTATTTGAGTATGTATTCTGCTTGTGATTAAGAGTTGATAATGAGGTTCTCGTGTTTTCATATGATGGCCTGATAGAGGTGGTGCGTCGTGTGAGATTGAGATTTGCATGTGCAAGTATACGGTTCAGTTTCAAATGGGAGGTCATGAGTACTAGGCGTATAGATAGTTTCAGATATTCAATAGAATGCTGACACTATCTAGTATCCCCTAAGAAGACTGTACATTTCAAAGGGCGCCTTGTGTTTTGACTTACAGATGCTTAATTGGTATTGGTACTCACCTAGTTGATCAACTACTGATATTTAGATTCTGCTATTTAGCACGGAAGAATTATGGAAGTATTTTTCGTAGAATGATTATTTATGAAGGATGTGTCAGTCACTTGAGTGGTGAAGATGGGATCAAATCTGGTGATTCTTTTGTATTCTAGTGATTTGGAGACTGGAGTCTTAGAGGCAAATTATTCATTGGTTGCAGACTGTAGGTATGGCCAAAGTCAGATATCTACTAGTAGGTGTTATGGTTAGGCCATTGAGGACTTTTGGAGCGTTATCTATCTATCTGTGGATGACCGAAGTCGATCTGAGGGCCCATTGGTAGGCCAATGAGGATGTGTATTCTACACCGGGTCGGATTTGTTGACTCAGCACTGTTATTGTTGAGGGGTGTGTCATTCAGTTGGAGTTGAGCTTGTTCGCATTCTGATATGTACTATGTGTTACTGTTCTATTCTATAATGGATTTTGATTTGCTGGTTATACGCACACTAGATGTGTTTCTGCTTCAAGCGAGATGGTTATTGAGGTGTTGATTGGTTGGTTGTGCCATGATTATGGTCTTTCCTGTTGATGGTATAATGTGCTATATGTTTCTTCATGATTATGGTCATGTACTTTGTGTGGTTGTTTTTGACTTGCTTATGGTTGTTGATTTTGAGCACTGGGGTTCGCCGTATTTCATATGGACCGGTGTTTGGATGGGGTCACGCGTTGCAGCGGAGTATGTTGAGATATGACCTTTTGTGTTAGATTCGCGTGTCTTGGTTCTACTATGTGTGATGGGTTCATAGCATTGCGTTTGTGGTGGTACCTGTTGAGCCTGCGAGGTGGATCGCTCATTTGTTTCATTTTTTTCATGTTTGAGTACATTGGAATTATTGCTTATCGGTGCACGGATTGCACAGTTTGTGGCTTTAGGTTGTATTGGTAAGGCATGTCCGTAGAATAGCTGTGTTTGATGAGATGAGGCCATTAGACCTAGAATGGGAAGTGTAACGACCCGACCTGCCGTTTTGCTTCCTAGACCCATGTTCCTCTAATTTAGACTCCCCGTATATGCCTTTACTGTTTTATGACCTGCGGGGATGGTTGGTTTAGGTTTGGAAGGGCTCATGTTGAAATCGAAATACTTAGTTCCTTAATAGTGGCTTATAATGGTTAAGTTTGACTTAAGTCAACATTTTGGGTAAACGATCTCGGAACCGGGATTTGACGGTCCCAACAGGTTAGTATGATGATTTCGGACTTGGACGTGTGTTCGGATCGGGTTTCGGATGACCCGAGAGTATTTCGGTACTTAATGTTGAAAGTTGGCGCATTGAAGGTTTTCAAGTTCTTTAAATTTGGTTTGGAGTAGGCTTTGGTGTTATCGAGGCCCGTTTGGGATTCCGAGTCTGGGAATAGTTCCGTATGGTGATTTATGACTTGTATGCCAAATTTAGTGTCATTCCGAGTAGTCTAAGTATGTTTTGGCGCGTTTGAAGTAAGTTTGAAAAACGTGAAGTTCATAAATTGATTCGATTTGGTTTCGGTACGATTCTTAGTTTTGATGTTGTTTTACGCGTTTCGAGGATTCGAGCGAGTCCAATTATGTTTACGAACTTGTTGGTATGTTTGAATGAGGCCCTGAGGGCTCGAGTGCTATTAGGACGATGTGCGGAACATGTTCGAACTTGGAAGAATTGCTGAAGCAGCAGGGATCTGGTGCTTTTGCACCTGCGAAGAATTGGCCGCAGGTGCGGCACCGTAGAAGCGGCTGGCTAGCCACAGGTGTGAAGCTTGGCTAAGTGGGCTGAGTCCGCAGGTGCGGAAGTGGGGGTGCAAGTGCGCGGCCGCAGAAGCTGTTAGTGGTCCGCAGAAGCAGCCTGCAGCTGAATGGAGCCGTGGCACAGGTGCGAGGGCTTGACCGCATCTGCGAGCCTGCAGATGCGAAGAAGGTGTCACAGAAGCGGAAGGAGGCCAGCTGAGGAGGACTACATCTGCGATGCCATTTCTGCAGATGCGGAACTGCAGAAGTGGCCAATTATCCATAGAAGCGGAATCGCTAGGTGGCAGAAGGGTGAATTTAAATCGGGACTTAGGCTCATTTTCTTCATTTCTCTCACTTGTTGTTCGAATTTAGAGCTCTTTGAGGAGGGATTTTCGCCTAGCACTTTGAGGTAAGTAATTTCTATACAATATGAGTTTAAATCATGCATTATGGGTAGATTTTAATATAGAAATTGTGAAAATTATAAGTTTAGTGGAAAAACCTAGGTCTTTGATAAAAATGAGATTAGACCACAAAAATGATTATAGAATTGGGTAGAAATTATATATTTGGGTTCATGAGGCTATGGGTAATGTATATCTTCAAATATTTTTGGAATCCGGGCACGTGGGCCCGGGGGAGAATTTTAGGAATCTTTCAATTTGGGTTGGGTTATTACTCTAGAAGCTAAATTATAAACTTTTGAGTAGATATTGATTAATTTATATAATATTTGACTAGTTTCAGATTGTTCGGCATCGACTTGGGGCTTTTAGAACGAATTTGTAGACCGGAAAGTAAGCTTGGGAATGGGGTAAGTCTCTTGCCTAACCTTGTAAGAGGAAACTTATCCCCTTAGGCGTATGATTGTTGTGTGCTACTTGTGTGGGGAGCTACGAACGCACGAGGTGACGAGAGTCTGTACGTAGCTATATTTCATGATGTCCAGGTAGACTTAGATTCACATTATGCTTTTAATTGTACTGTTTATGCCTATTATGTGTATCAATTGTCTTGATTAGAGGTGAGACTGGGGATTTAAATTGGAATTATCGACTTAGCTTCTTATTTGAGAAAACTGGGGAATACTTAATAAGCTATGAAAATCCATGTCTTCTCGTCTCGCAAGTACTTCCACGAGCGAGGTAAATTTATCTATTCTAATGGGATTGGGTCGTTCGCCTTAGCAGTATGATAACAGCACTCTTATGGGATCGGTCCGTTCGTCTTGGCAGTATGATAACACCACTCGTATGGGATCGGGCCGTTCGCCTCGGCAGTATGATGGTGACACTATTCTTATGGATCGAGTCATTCGCCTCGGCAACTTCGTGCTTAATAAATGAAATGGATTCCCATTTGGGTATAATTAAGTTAGCGCCATTATGGCCAATTATGATAATTTGGTGATATGATACTTACTCCTGATTGTATTTGTTGTAATTACTCTTATTTGCTTAATTGATACTTGTTGTATACTCACCATGTCTGCTTTATGCACTTATTATTATTTGACCTCTAGTAAGTGTCAATTCGACCTCTCGTCACTACTTCTTCGAGGTTAGACTAGATACTTACTAGGTATGCTACACTTCTGCACTGATGTGCAGGTACTGAGACAAGTACTACCAGTGGTCACGCGGGCACGTAGGCGATCATTCCGGAGACTTAGTGGTGAGTTGCTTGCTTTGCTACGATCTGCAGCACCAGAGTCTCCCTCTACCTTATTTACTATTCTATCTATTACTTTCAGACAACAGTTGCAGGAGTTTTGTATATTCTCTAGATTGTTCATGCACTTGTGACGCCGGGTTTTGGGGGATCATTAGCATTTATATACTACTGTATTTATCATTTCTTTCACCACCATGGATGTTCTTATTATGGTGGTACTTCGTTTCAAAGAGATGTTACGATTACATATAATCTAGTTTAAATTGCTCTTTAAAAAGGTAAACTCCCGTTTTAACAATGTTTAAAAGGGTTAGGTAAATAATAGTTTCACTTGTGGGCTTCCCTAACGGCGGCGTTAGGTGCAGTCGGGACCTATTGCTGAACTAGGTCGTGATTGCTTGGTATTATAGCCAGGTTCACATAGGTCTCACGAGTCATCAGCAGGCCTAGTAGAGTCTTGCAGATAGTTGCGGGGACGTACATACTTATCTTCGAGAGGCTATAGGGTGTTAGGAACCTTGTCTTTCTTCATCTCCTATCGTGCAGTTGATATTGTTCTAAGTATCTTTCTATTGATCTCTCATCGATGGTGAGAACGCGTGCGGCGGCTATACTAGGCGATCGAGGGGTTGCTCCACCTGTTGCTAGAGGCTGAGGCTGAGGCTGGGGGTGGGATCCAGCTACAGTCAGAGGACGAGGGCGCCCTAAGGTTGCTCCCATTGTACCACTAATGGGTCTAGTGGAGGATCCTGTTGTTGAGGAGCAGGATGAGGCGCCTGCAGCTGTGCCAGCCGGGGCAGATTTCATGACTGTGCCAGGATTCCAGGAGGTCATGGGCCGTATGTTGCGGTTCATGGACTCTATGACGCAGGCTGGTTTATTTCCAGCGGACCCTGCCACATCTCAGGCGGGAGGGGGCACAGACCCCTATAGCTCAGGCTCCAGGGCACGCTGATGCCGTTTATTAGACCCCAAGTACACTACCTACGGGCGGAGCCTAGCCTGTTGCAGCGGCTATGCCAGAGGATGTACTAGTCACGATCGTTGATCAGCAGAAGCGGCTGGACATATGGACTAAACTTCGTCTCCCTACCTTTGGGGGTGAGCGGTCAGAGGACCCCCAAGATTTCATTGACCGGTGCAAGGATAGGCTTTGGAACATGGGATATTAGAGTCCAATGGGGTGGACTTCACCACCTTTTAGCTTGAGGCCTGCGGATAGTGGCAGGTTTACCTTCTTAATAGGCCAGCAGGTTCACCTCCTTTGAATTGCAATCAGTTTATACATCTGTTCTTGGAGAAGTACATACCATCTTTTGAGATAGAGGAGCTTCGGGCTCAGTTTGAGCAACTCTGTCAGGATTAAATGTCTGTCACCGTTTATGAGGCAAGGATTACTGACTTGTCTCGCCATGCAGCTATTATACTCCCCACAGATGCAGAGAGGGTGAGGAGGTTTATTGTAGGTCTGCACCTTGAGATTCAGGTACCTATGGCTCGTGAGGCAGAGATGGGGACTTCCTTTCTTCAGGTTATGGATATAGTTCGGAGGGTCAAGCATATTCGCAACCGCAGCGGAGAGTTTGCGCTGAGGGACAAGCAGCCCCGGCAGTTTGCAGGATTCAGTGGTGCCCCACCTAGGGACAAAGTTCAGTTCATGAGGGGTCAGCCCAGCAGGCCCATGCAGTCAGCACTACCGCTCGCTCTGAGTGCTCCAGCATGACCCTATTTCAGTGCCATTCCAGAGAGCACTTACCGCCCGCCAGCTATTCAAAGTTCCTCTAGTGGGCACTCAGGCCATCAGGGTCAGACTTCAGGTCAGCAGTCCACCGTTACGAGGGGTTGTTTCGAGTGCGGGGATCTCGGCCACGTGAAGAGGTTTTGTCCAAAACTTCGGGGCAAGGCCGAGCAGTAGGACTATCAAACCATGCTTACCGCACCAACAACCACACCGCCTGCCCTCCCGGCCAGAGGCGAAGGGTAGGCGACCAGGGGGCGTCCTAGAGGTGGAGGCCAGTTAGGTGGCGCTCCGGCTAGATTCTACGCTATCCCCGCTAGGCCAGAGTCAATCGCCTCTGATGCAGTGATCACAGGTACTATTTCTGTTTGCCGGAGGGATGCCTCGGTATTATTTGATCCGGGATCTACTTACTCCTATGTTTCTTCTCTTTTTTCTCTTTATTTGGATGTGTCTAGCGAGTCCTTTGGCCACGCCAGTGGTGATTCTGTTGTTGTGGATTGGGTCTACCGGTCCTATGTGGTGACTTTCTGTGAATATGAGACCTGAGCGGATCTTCTATTGCTCGATATGGTTAATTTCGAGGTTATCTCGGGCATGGACTGGCTGTCCCCGTGCTATGCAATTCTTGATTGCTATGCCAAGACTGTTACATTGGCGATGCTTGAGTTGCCTAGATTAGAGTGGAGGGGTTCGTCTGTCGGTACTTCCAGCCAAGTTATTTCTTTCTTGAAGGCTCGACATTGGTCGAGAAAGGTTGTTTGGCCTACTTAGCCTTTGTTCGGGATACTACTATAGAGACTCTCGTGTTGGATTCAGTGCCGGTGGTGTGAGAGTTTTTCGATGTTTTTCATGTTGATCTACCTAGTATGTCGCCGGATTGGGATATCGATTTCGGCATTGATTTGCTGTCGGGCACTCAGCCTATTTCTACTTCTCCTTATCGTGTGGCTCCTAAGGAGCTGAGAGAGTTAAAGGAGCAGCTTCAGGAGTTTCTTGAGTAGGGATGCATTAGACCTAGCGTGTCACCTTGGGGCGCACCGATGTTGTTTGTAAAGAAGAAGGATGGAAGTGCGTATGTGCATTGATTACCGCCAGTTGAACAAAGTCACCATCAAGAATAAGTGCCCGTTGCCCCGCATTTATGATTTGTTTGACCAATTGCAGGGTGTTAGAGTGTTCTCTAAGATCGACTTGATATATGGGAATCATCAGCTGAAGATTTGTGCTTCGGATATTCCGAAGACGGCCTTCCAGACTAAATATGGCCACTATGAGTTTTTGGTGATGTCCTTCGGCTTGACTAACGCTCCAACGCGTTCATGGATTTAATGAACCGAGTGTTCAGGCCGTATCTTGATTCATTTGTCATTTTCTTCATTGATGACTTATTGATCTACTCGGGTAGTATGGAGGAGCACGAGCAGCATTTGAGATTAGTGCTTCAGACCTTGCGGGAATAGAAGCTTTATGCTAAGTTCTCCAAGTGTGAGTTCTAGTTGGATTTTGTGGTTTTCTTGGGGCATGTTGTATCAGGTGAGGGCATTAAGGTGGATCCCAGAAGATTGAGGCAGTCCGGGGTTGGCCTCGTCCTACCATAGCGACCGAAATCAGGAGTTTCTTGGGGTTAGCAGGGTATTATCGTCGATTCGTAGAGGGTTTCTCGTCTATTACAACACTCTTGACTAGATTGATGCAGAAGGATGCTCCATTCAGATGGTCCGATGATTGCGAGGCGAGCTTTCAGAAGCTCAAGTTGGCTTTGACTATAGCACCAGTTTTAGTGTTGCCTTCCGATTCAGGGATGTATACTGTGTATTGCAATGCTTCACGCATTAGCCTGGGTTGTGTATTGATGTAGGAGGGGCGATTTATTGCATATGCTTCACGTCAGTTGAAGCCTCACGAGAAGAATTACCCCGCACATGATTTGGAGTTGGCCGCAATAGTTCATGCTCTCAAGATCTGGAGGCATTATCTTTATGGGGTGTCCTGTGAGGTTTACACCGATCATCACAGCTTGCAACATTTGTTCAAGCAGAGGAATCTCAATTTAAGGTAGCGTAGGTGGCTCGAGTTACTAAAGGACTATGACATCACCATCTTTTACCATCCAGACAACACGAATGTGGTTGTAGATGCCTTGAGCAGAAAGACTGAGGGTATGGGTATTTTGGTATTTATTTGAGAAGAGGAGAGGCTATTGGCTTTGGACATTCAGTCCTTAGCTAGGAGACTTGTGAGGTTGGAGGCGCACAATTCTCGGTATTCTATTCATCCAGGGGCTACAAAATGTATCGTGATATAAGGTAGCATTATTGGTGGTGGCGGATGAAGAAGGACAAAATTGAGTATGTGGTGAGATGTCTAAACTACCAGCAGGTCAAGTATAAGAACCAGCGGCCAAGTGGCCTACTCCAGCAGATGGTTATACCAGAATGGAAGTGGGAGCGCATCACTATGGACTTCGTTGTTGGGTTGCCACGGACGTTGAGGAAGTTTGATTCCGTTTGGGTCATTGTCGATAGGCTGACCAAGTCAGCACATTTTATTCCAATGGTGACTATTTACTCATCCGATAGGTTGACCTAGATTTACATTCAGGAGATTGTTCGGTTGCACGGTGTACCTGTTTCCATCATATCAGATAGAGGCCCCCAGTTCACCTTACATTTCTGGAGAGTAGTTCAGAGCAAGTTGGTTACCAAGTAAATCTCAGCACAGCCTTTTATCCACAGACCGACGGGCAGTCGGAGCGGATAGATCAAATTCTAGAGGATATGCTCCGAGCATGTGTCATTGACTTCGGAGGTTAGTGGGATAAATTCTTGCCTTTGGCCGAGTTTTCTTACAACGACAATTATCATTTCAGCATTGAGATGGCTCTATTCGAGGCTTTATATGGTCGGCGATGTCGTTCGCCCATTAGATAGTTTGAGCCCGACGAGGCTAGGTTATATGGCACTGATTTAGTGAAGAATGCTTTGGAAAAGGTAAAGTTGATTCAAGAGCGATTTCGCACGGCACAGTCCAGACAGAAGAGTTATGCATATCAGAAGGCACGTGATTTATCATTTATGGTAGACGAGAAAGTTCTCTTGAAAGTCACACCGATGAAGGTAATCATGAGGTTCGAGAAGAAGGGCAAGTTGAGCCCAAGGTTTATTGGCCCATTTGAGGTGTTGAGACGAGTTGGGGAGTATGCTTATGAGCTTGTTTTGCCTCCTAGTCTTTCGGGAGTTCATCCGTCTTCCATGTGTCTATGCTCCGGAGGTATCATGCTGACAAGTCGCACGTGCTAGATTACAACACGGTTCAGCTAGATGAGAGTTTGGGTTTTGAAGAGGAGCCAGTTGTCATTGTTGACAGGCAGATTTGCCAGTTGAGGTCCAAAATGATTTCTGCGGTAAAGGTCTAGTGGAGGGGTCAACCATTCAAGGAAGTGACTTGGGAGGCCGAGGAGGACATAAGGAACAGATATCCGCACCTTTTCAACACTCCAGGTCGGATTCTAGACCCGTTCGAGGACGAACGTTTATTTAAGAAGTGGAGAATGTAACGACCCGACCGGTCGTTTTGCTTCCTAGATCCCCGTTCTCCTAATTAAGACTCCCCGTATGTGCTTTTACTGTTTTATGACCTGCGGGGATAGTTGATTTAGGTTTGGAAGGGCTGGGGTTGAAATTGGAACACTTAGTTCCTTAATGGTGGCCTATAATGATTAAGTTTGACTTAAGTCAACATTTTGGGTAAACAACCCCGGAACCAGGATTTGACGGTCCCAATAGGTTCGTATGATGATTTTTGACTTGGGCGTGTGTTCGGATCGGGTTTCGGATGACCGGGGAGAGCTTCGGCGCTTAATGTTGAAAGTTGGCGCATTGAAGGTTTTCAGTTCTTTAAGTTTGGTTTGGAGTAGGCTTTGGTGTTATTGAGGTCCGTTTGGGATTCCAAGCCTAGGAATAATTCTGCATGGTGATTTATAACTTGTACGCAAAATTTGGTGTCATTCCGAGTAGTCTAAGTATGTTTCGGCGCGTTCGGAGTAAGTTGGAAAAACTTAAAGTTCATAAATTGATTCGATTTGGTTTTGGGCTGTGATTCTTAGTTTTGATGTTGTTTTACGCGTTCAGAGGGTTCAGGCGAGTCCGCGTTGTGTTTACGCTCTTGTTGGTATGTTTGGACGAGACCCCCCTATTCGGACGATATGTGGAACATGTTTGAACTTGGAAGAATTGCTGAAGCAGTAGGGATCTGGTGCTTTCGCACCTGCGAAGAATTGGCCGTAGGTGCGGCACCGTAGACTTAAATCGGGACTTAGGCTTATTTTCTTCATTTCTCTCACTTGTTGGTCGAATTTAGAGCTCTTTGAGGAGGGATTTTCACCTAGCACTTTGAGGTAAGTAATTTTTATAAAAATGAGTTTAAATCATGCATTATGGGTAGACTTTAATATGGAAATTATGGAAATTATAAGTTTAGTGGAAAAACTAGATCTTTGACAAAAATGGGATTAGACCACAAAATGATTATGGATTGGGTAGAAATTATATATTTGGGTTCGTAAGGCTATGGGTAATCTTTATCTTCAAAAATTTCCGGAATCCGGGCACGTGAGCCCGACGGCGAATTTTAGGAATATTCCAATTTGGGTTGGGTTATTACTCTAGAAGCTAAATTATGAACTTTTGAGTAGATATTAATTAATTTATATAATATTTGACTAGTTTCGGATTGTTCAGCATCGACTTGGGTCTTTTAAAGCGAACTTGTGGACCCGAAAGTGAGCTTAGGAACGAGGTAAGTCTCTTGCCTAACCCTTTAAGATGGAACTTATCCCCTTAGGCGTATTATTGTTGTGTACTACTTGTGTGGGAAGATATGAACGCACGAGGGGACGAGAGTCCGTACATAGCTATATTTCATGATATGTCCCGATAGACTTAGATTCACATCATGGTTTTAGTTGTACTGTTTATTCCTATTATGTGTATTAATTATCTTGATTAGATCTGAGACTGGGGATTTAAATTGGAATTATCAACTTAGCTTCTTATTTCAGAAAACTAGGGAATACTTAATAAGCTATGAAAATCCATGTCTTCTCGTCTCGCAAGTACTTCCACGAGCGAGGTAAATTTCTCTACTCTAATGGGATCGGATAGTTCACCTCGGCAGTATGATAACACCACTCTTATAGGATCGGCCCGTTCGCCTCGGCAGTATGATAACACCATTTATGAAATCGGGCTGTTCGCCTCGGCAATATGATATTAATATTATTCTTATGGGATCGGGCCGTTCGCCTCGGCAGTACAGAGTACCACTATTCGTATGGGATCGGGTCGTTCGCCTCGTCAACTTCATGCTAATAAACGACGGATTCCAGTTTGGGTATAATTGAGTTAGCGCCTTCAGTTATGATATGTTGGTGATGTGATACGTACTCCTGATTGTATTTATTATAGTTACTCTTATTTGCTTCATTGATACTTGTTGTATACTCACCATGTCTACTTTATGCACTTATATTATTATTATTATTATTTGACCTCTAGAAAGTGTCAATTCGACCTCTCGTCACTACTTCTTCGAGGTTAGACTAGATACTTACTGGGTATGCGCTGTTTTCCGTACTCACGCTACACTTTTGCACTGATGTGCAGGTACTGAGACAGGTACTATCAGTGGTCACGCGGGAGCGTAGACGATCATTTTGGAGAATTGGTGGTGAGTTGCTTGCCTTGCTACGATATGCAGCACCGGAGTCTCCCTCTACCTTATTTACTATTCTGTCTATTACTTTCAGACAACAGTTGTAAGAGTTTTGTATATTTCCTAGATTGCTCATGCACTTGTGAAGCCGATTTTTGGGGGATCTTTAGCATTTATGTACTGCTGTATTTATCCTTTCTTTCACCACCATAGATGTTCTTATTATGATGGTACTTTGTTTCTAAGAGATGTTACGGTTGCATAAAAGCTAGTTTAAATTGTTCTTTAAAAAGGAAAACTTATGTTTTAAAAATGTTTAAAAGGGGTAAATAAACATTAGTTTCACCTTGTGGGATTGCCTAACGGCGGTGTTAGGTGTAGTCGCGACCTATTACAGAATTGGATCGTGACATGAGGGTATATCATGTGATTACATTTTGGGTTATGGTTCTTACTTGATACAGCTTATTCAGACTTATACAATGTGTAGGTGCGAGATTCGGGTTTGCAAGGAATTCCGGATGTTGGAAATAGGGTCTTAAGGTTTATGGACTAAAGGTGAACTAATGATCCTCTGTTAGGTGGTGTTTTCCGGATTATATAGATTGGAGTGACATGGGATCACGCATGGTTATATGTATGGTGAGGGTATAATAGCGATTTGATGGCTTTGGAATGATTCTTGGCACGTTCAAGGACGAACGTTTGTTTAAGTGGGGGAGAAATGTAACGACCCTACCGGTCGTTTGGAGCTTTAGTGTTTCATTTGGTGGTTTAAGGCTTTGAGTAGATTTCACATTATGTATTATGACTTGCGTGTATGTTTGGTTTTGATTTTCAAGCAATTCGAGATTGATTTGTAAGAATGATTCTCGTTTTAAAAGCTTTAAGTTGGAAGAGTTGACCAAGGTTTGACTTTTTACAGATTCAGAATTGGGTTTTAATTATTCCAATAGGTTTGTATGATGATTTTGGATATGTTCATAAGTTTGGTTAAATTCCGATGAGTTTTGGATAAGTTTGGGTTGTATGGTGATTGTTTTCGATTTCGACGTCGATTGAGCATAAATGTTACCATATCGAGCAAACGGCCTTTGATTCGTGTTTCAACTGAACCATTATATCCGTCTCGTAATTTTGGAACCATATCAACTAGAATCATCAAGTTTTGACATAGTACGAGGAATTTATGATCATTTTACTAAGAATTGGGTTGCCAGATTTTTCAGATTAATTACGAAATTGCCACTGAATTCGTATTTAAAGATCTGCACTATTTTCAAATATTAAAACCAAAATATATCCTTCATTATAAGGTCAAATGGAGTGATTCAAAATCCTAACTTGACTGAAATTTCACGAGGAATCAATTGGAGACATCAAAACCGAGTTTTGGGATCGACTGGCACAAGAAATGAGATAAAATAGCTAGACAGAAGCATATAATATCAAGGGTTTGTTCATTTGGTCATATTTTGAGTTGGGGAGCCTGTATATGGGCGAATTTGGAGGCGATTTTCACCATATAAATTGGGGTAAGTATTCTATACTCGATTTTTATTATATTTTATGAATCCATCTTTACTCGATTTTTATTATTGGCTTGAAAGTTGTGATTGATGTTCATTTGGAATATTCGTCTAATCAATCTCCTTGATGTTATTCATGCTTCCTACCTTGCTGTCATTGATACACATGTGCTTGGTGAGGAAGAATATAAAGTACGAAGATTGATGTCGTGCCATTTCATTTGCATTATCATGATTTCATTTACATTATCATGTGAGGATGAGAGTAAAAACACGAAGGGTGATGCCGTGCCATTTCATTTACATTATATTATGAGGATGAGAGTAAAAACACGAAGGGTGATGCCGTGCCATTTCTTTTACATTATTATGATCTTAATTACATTTTCATTTACATTATCATGTAAGGATGAGAGTAAAAGCACGATGGGTGATGTCGTGCCATTTCATTTACATTATCATGTGAGGATGAGAGTAAAAGAACGAAGGGTGATGCCGTCCCATTTCATTTACATTATCATGTTTTTGTATTATCATGTGTTCATGGCACGAAGGGTGTTTCCGTGCAGGCGAGGACGAGAGACATGCATTATGTTATGATATCTTTTCCTTGTGTATATACATTCAAGCCTTTTATCTTCAGTTATTACTGTTGCACCTATGTTTTCTATGTGACTTGTCGTTGTTGTTATGTCTTTGTCCTCTACCTCAAATTGTAGTTGTATTATCTATGCCTTTTATCTGCTTAACTTGCAAATATCATGTTTTTCCTTCTTGTTTGTCATGCCTACATCTATGTCGTTCCTCACCTGTTGCACTTTCGTATAAGCCTTTTACCATGTTAGTTATTCATGCCTTCTATTTGTTAGCTCATAAAGATCATGTTTTCCCTCTTTTTGTTATATCTACATTTAGGTCTTCCACCATGTTAGTTAGTGAAATTTATGTTCTTCTTTCCTAATTGCTGTCATTACTTCTATATGTACTGCCTTGTTCATTATTGCAACCTGTGTATTTTCATGTTGTCATTACTGTTATTGGTATTTCATTCACCTGATTGGTATTGTTATACGAATATTTGGTGAGAATGAGATAAATGCACGAAGGGTGTTGCTGTGCCATTTGATTTGATATCTTAAGTACATTTCTCACACTATGAAAGTTATGGATTTACTACCGTGGGTTTGTTGGTTATCGCTCTAAGGAAAGGATTGATCGTGATATTGAGGAATATAAATCGTGATTTCTTCTAGCAATCATTTATTGCTTAATTTGTTTTTTGTACTCTTTTCGGTTATGTTCTAGTATTGTTTTATTGCAGTCTTCTGCACATGTTATATCATTGAGTATCTTTTAACTAAAAAGCCTCATCACTACTTTACCGAGGTTAGTCGGGATACTTATTGAGTACATGGGGTCGGTTGTACTTATACTACACTTCTGCCCCTTGCGTGCAGATCTTGGAGCGGAGCTGCGGTGGATGGCGGGAGCTGACTCTGAAGATGTTCGTGCCTTCCGGGTGTGACTGCGACTTGTCCTTGGGTAGTTTTAGAGTTGAATTATGTTTATGTACATTTCAGATAGTTTTAGAGTTGAATTATGTTTATGTATATTTCAAACAGAAGTCGTATATATTTCATATTAGTTTTTGCAATAATCCAATCTTAGTGGCTCAAAAATATATTTTTTGTATTCATTAGTTTAATAAAAAAATACTCGATTCGAGTAAGTGTTTACTAAATGACATATTGTCTTTTTTTAGGGTGAGCTGACGAGATACCATTATAATCTAGAACTAACTCGTCTCTAAATCACCATTTCGTTTTAACATCTTAATATTCATTAAAACTAATCCAAATAATGGGTTAAAAAGGTCAAACTGGATATATTACAAGTTGCTTAATTTATGTGGAAGTGCGTTAAAGTAATCTTTGTTCTACTTGTACATGCCTTGATGCTTAAGATTGAATCTTTTGGAAATAAAAATTTGGAGTGTGGTGTAATTTCGTTCGACTTAAGATAATTTACGGTCGGATATTTTTAATGCAAGTCAGATAGTGCCTCTAACAAATTCTAAGGTACATATTCAACATTTTAATTGGTTGAGTTTAAAATGACAAGAGAATGACAAAAATAGTATATTTTTTCTGCAACTGTTAATGTTTTAATCCCAATAACAGAAGTGTTGAGGAAATAATCCGTGTTAGATTGTGAAGCGTGCTCGTCATAAATTTCAGCAAGTTATATGATCGTCTCTGATCGTTAGAATTTAAGTGATAATACTGAAAAATCATGACCCATCAACGTTGTGGGTGAGTTCTCGGTGCTTTAATATTTTGGCGATTGTCAGAATAGATTTCTAAAATTCTGAGAAGTCATGCTTCAAAATTATGTTTGGAGGCTATTTTCCAAAACGAGCAAAATTTTACAGTCCTAAAAAGGTCCCTCCAGTGTAATTTTAGTAAAATGACATGGGTCGTAGGCTTACATCTTAATCTAACGATCAATCTTACTGAAGTCTATCCCGTTTCGCGCACTCTCTCTCCCCGCCACTGGTGCTTCCGTCATTTCCTCTGCAAATCATCTCTTTCCGAATATCCATTTTCAAATGCATGATGCTCCTTTCAATCTCACTGCTTCCCAATTCATCAGCCTCATTCGCCACCGTAGCACTTGCCGTCCCAAAAATTCAAAGTGTTTTCAGGCAGTCCATTCGATTTAGGGTCCATGCCTTCCTAAATAAACCACTGGACTCGAGCTCTGCACCGGCCTCTAATCAACCATCCATACTTGTCGATAGTCTCAGAGTCCTCGAATGGGGCAAATTATGCGATTCCGTTGCTTCCTTCGCTGGCACTTCCTTAGGCAAAGTAGCTCTCAAGGTTAACTTCTCCGTGCAATTAATTCTCGCTGTACTTATGCCTAGCTCATTCGCGTAGAAATATTCATGTATGATTTTATGTATGTGATACTGTCTTTATATACATATGTACATCGTATATGTAATACAATGTATATGTCCACGTGTGTGTGTTTACAAAAGATATATGTGTATACATAATAATATATGATTCTCAAAGGAATTGTGGTGCAGGAACAACTAGGGTACTTGAATCAAACATTTGAAGATAGTCTCCGACTCTTAGAGGAAACCAATGCCGCTGTTGAGATGAATAAGTACGCGGCCATGATGGACTTTAACGGCATTGATATTGAACTGGTAGGTTCTTAACTTTGTTTATTGTCCATTTATTCCTATGGTGTATAGTTTTTTTAAAAAAACATTACTTTGTTTCTTAATAAATCGCAATGAACAAACTGGTGAAACTTATTGTAGTTCAGTTTCCTTCTTAAATTGTGAGTGCTGAAAAATCATGTTGTCTGTTTCTTTACTGTTGTTGAAGGTCAAAACTGCCTTACAAGTTGCACGCAGTGGTTTTCCTGTCAGTGGGACTGAAGCAATGAACGTTGTAGCGCTACTGCAGTTTGTTGAAATGTTGCAGTCAAATGTGAAATCAGCAATCAAGCAAGACGCAGAATGGTATCAGCGCTTTATGCCTCTCACAGAAATGGTAATATAATTTCAGTAACAATGAACTTGTCTAAAATTACGTATGGCGCGTTTATCTCCAATTGTTTCTATATTTACTGCAGATTATGGAATTAAACATAAGCAGATCACTGGTGAGGTTCATACAGCAACTGGTCGATGAAGATGGTTTCGTCAAGGATTCTGCGGTCTGTGCTCATTTTTTATTAACTGCTTGGTATT
Source organism: Nicotiana obtusifolia (assembly GCA_002018475.1). Classification (NCBI taxonomy): domain Eukaryota; kingdom Viridiplantae; phylum Streptophyta; class Magnoliopsida; order Solanales; family Solanaceae; genus Nicotiana; species Nicotiana obtusifolia. The sequence goes on from MCJB01052946.1 coordinate 28,282, forward strand.
TCTGCAGTTTAACATTTTTGTAGCTTGT
>MCJB01052947.1:0-21409 GCA_002018475.1 Nicotiana obtusifolia
ATCTGTCTAATCTTTTGAAAATGCAATCCTCATCTGCTCGCCCATTCCACCATGTATAGATACTTCCTTTGAATCCCAAGTCTGTCAAGCAGCTGACATTTATGCAATGATCGAAATCATCTACCTCATTAAAAGGGACTGGAAGTCCTCCGAACTTCTCTTCTTGATCGCAAATTACATTAAAGTCTCCTCCAACTAACCATGGGCTAGTGATTGCTCGCGACAAATCATATATTGAGTCCCAGAGTTCCACTCTTTCTTCTGATGTGCATTTTGCATAGACGAGAGTGAGAATTAGTTCTTCCTTTGTCGATGTATGTGTCAGTTGCATTGTGAGTTGTTGGGTGGTGTCTGCTAGCACTGTGACGTTGTATTCGTCATTCACAAAAGCCCAGATTTTGTTTGACACATTCGCAAATGCTTGCAGCATGCCAATTCGTCTTCTGTATTGCTCTAACTTTTTGAATTGTTGTTTGGGTTCCATTATGCCAATGAATTCAAGATGATATTTGTTGTTGAGTGTGATCAGTCTTTCAAAAGCTTGCATTGTTTGGACTGATCTTATGTTCCAGATTATTGCCTTCATTGAGTTTTGTTTGATTGAGTAGCAGGTTTGTAAGGATCAATGATTTTGAGGCAGAAATCCTGCTTTCTTTTGGTTGCTTTTTGGAGAGTTTCCTTTTCTCATAGACTTGCTGACTTGGACTGGTGATAGGTCCCCTTGTCTTGCCACATTGGAAGTGAGGAAATGCCATGATACTGGAAGTGTAGGGAAGGAAGACATAGCAGCAGTTCAGCCAACAGAAACAAGGAAAAGGATCAGCAAAATATTGAGCAAAGGCAGAACCAGCAAGTTTGCAATATCAGTATCAATTTGGACAAGCAAGAACCACAGCAAAGCAGAAAAGCTGGACAGAATCGCTGGAAAGGTTTTGGGAATACAGGAATGCAATGCAAAACAAAGCAGCAAACACAGCAGAGAAAACAAACAATGAAGCAGCAGCAGAAGACTGAACAGACTGAACAGAGTAAAAGCAACAATCGGAATATTGCTGAGCAACAAAGCAGTAGGACAAATAAAAGACAAGATTCAGCTGCCTCGACACACACCACACACAATTGGTACCAACTGATGCCTGAGAATCACACAGCAACAGAGACAGTCCAAAAGACATTTTGGTACCAAGGAACAGCAAATACAGAGCACTGCAAGGACAGTCCAGAATTCCAGGAGTATAGCACTAATCCCAGCAACAACAAACAACTCCAGGAACATAGCATCAAAAAGGGAGTCAAAAATGCAGTAACACAGAAATTGGAACACCAATTGACAAGCAGAAAGCAGAATCACAGCAGCAAAGATTTGAAGGAATATGGCAATGCAGGAAAGACCACTAAAACAACAATGAGGAAGACCAAGCACCAAGACTGGTGCAGCAGAATCAGCATAAAAGACAAAGGGAGAATGGTGGAATATCAGGATACTGGAAATGTAGGGCAGGAAGACTTAGCAGCAACTCAGCCAATAGAAGCAAGGAAAAGAAGCAGCAAAATACCACAGGAAAGAAATAGAAACACCATAATGGCCAGCACTACCTTGGGCAAAGGCAGAACCAGCAAGATACCTTGGACAGACAGGAATCACAGCAAAGCAGGAAACTTTGACAAAGCCACTGAAATGCACGAAAAACAGGAAAAGAAACAAGGACAATGCAACAATTACAATGGGGCAACTGCAGGAAAACAATATCAGCAATCTCTTATGAAAGCAGCAACAGCAAGGACAGAGGAAACTCTTAACTCACAGCATAAGCAAACTGGTTTCAAAGACATAATACATAAGGAGCTATCAACAGAGGAAATGAACTTCAAAGGGACAAGACAGATCTGGCAGAAATACTAGAATCTCAACAGAATCAACATCACTCTAATCAGCACTCTCAACTGGAATTGCACACAGCAGCAAAGGAACAACATACTTCAGCAATACCCCAGAAACAGCCCAATAGAAACCTGAACTAAAACAATGCAAACAGCAACAATCCTCAGCACTCAACTAAATCATCATCAACTGTCAAATTCAGTGGAATCATCAAGCAATCAAACAATGAGATCACCTCTACTTATTTGGCCAACTCAGCACACACACAAACAGAAAAACAAGCAGAAAGCAATCAATAGGGAGTCAACTGACAAACATCAGGGAATCAGCATCAGGAGCATCTATTATTACATGATTAGGTTATTGGCGCAATTGATTTGTGTGGTATTAGTGCCCTCGGCGCTCAATCTATTTCAATTGCATCAATCACCTTTTCCTAAAAGGTGTCACTCCTCTTATGACCCCTCTCTCAATAAGGACATCCCTCTCTGGAATCACTCTGCAACAATTTACATTGACAACAGAACCATCAACACACTTAGCAATACCACAAGCATTCACATACACAGCAGCAATCCATCAAAGGAGGTGAGCAACAGAGAAAACAGAAATGCCAGCAGAACAAAGACAGGAAAGATAACAGAAGCAATACACAGCATCCTCAACAAAAACAAATACCAGCATCAGTAGCAGCATGATCAAGAATCAAGCCACCAATCAATAAAAGGAAAAGCAGCAAGCAGACTCAACAGGAACAACAACGATCAGAGCAAAGGCAGCAGTACACAGAAGAAGAAGAGCATCCCAATTCAGGATATTACAACAAATTGCAAGAATCACCAACAGACCAAAAGGGCCACCACATCAGAACAGCATTGGCAGAGACAAAAGCAAAACACATATATCACAACACACCAAGTTCTTGCAAATGGCTTCGACGACAGAGCATGCAGCACTAATCAAATAGAAACAGTAGTACATATAATTAGGAAAGATGCATTTCCCATCTTTTTTGTAAATAAGGCAACACATAGGAACAGTACGACTAACCTGGAAGCAATTCACTTTGATTTTGTACAGATGAATATCCACCAACTCTATAAGATGGATATTCAATACATTAAACTAGGTCGGACACAATTAGTATTTTTTGCACATCCTGGAAGAAACCTCCTTAAAAATTACCATCAGACAAGGTACATGTGCTTTTTTGGGGAGGTAAGGTTTATGTCCCCCTCCGTCTTTGTAAATTTTGCCTATTGACATTAATAAAAAGACCTATTTAACCAAAAAAATAGAAAAGGCTAACCTACAAAGGACTATTGAACAGAGGAAGTTAAAAGGCAAAGTAAAAGAAACAAACTCTCAGCAAAGGCAGCAATCAGCACCTTTACTGATGCTATCAAGTGGTAAAATTGTTGGAAATGCTGGTACACAGTGGAGGGAAGTCAAAAGCAATCGAGTGCAAAACAAGGCTAACTCAATAACAGAGAAACAAGCAGAAATAGCCAACAAGGAAACTCAACAGGCCAATAGGTTTGATGTCCTTAATAATGTCAGCAACAGTGAGGTGGACACTGCTCCAGATGAACAAGGTGCAACCAGTATCACAAATGCATCTCAGTCAGCTCAGACAAATGCAAAGGATCAAATAACAGATAAATCAGCAGTGAATCACAGCTCAGGGAAACAAGACAAGGAAGAGACAAGCAGAAGAAACAGTGTGCTTCATAGTCCAAACAACCAGTTGAGGACTCAGGTAGACAGCAGCAAGGACAACCAATTGAAGACACTGATAATAGTTAATTCCAGAAGTAATGTCAACTGCAGGCTTGAAGAATGCAGCACAGATATCCCACCAACATCTTGTCCTGATACAACTGCAATGGGAATCAAAGTCTTGACAACTGCAGAGGAACAATCATTAGGCAACTCAGCACTGAATCCCAACCCAAAGAAACACATCAATGCCGAAACAAATAGCAACAGTGACAAGCTTTTGGTCTTAATAGATTTGGACAAGCAAGCAGGAGAATTGTCAGCCTTGATAACAAGCACAATGCAGGCAAAGGAAATGACAACAACAACTTCATATAGCAACCAGACACAAAGCAAAGATAGCAACTCTGCCGAGAACAACAGCAAAGATATGACATGGAGTTGCACAAACCAACTGGAAGGACAAGCACACAATCTAGGCAATCAGCTGGTAACATTAGCAGAAGCAGCTAACCAATCTGACAAGCAAATACCCCTGCCAATACATCCAGAACACACAGCACCACTAATATCAAAGAGGAATGACAGTAGACACCAGGAAAGCACAACACAAACAATGGTCAGGAAAGCAGCAACTGAAGAAGCAACACCAAGCATGAGCAGAGAGACTGAAAGAACAAAGGAATCCACCACGCAGTGGATTATGAGGAGTTTTTACAATAAATCAGAAACTGCAAATTGCACATAACAATCTATACCAATAGCCTCATCCAACAACAATGCTCAACAAGAACAAAGCTCAGCAAATACCCACCAATACACTATCCAGAGCAAAACAGAATTCACAGGAAAAAAGCAAACAGAAATAAAAGCAGACAGGCAAGCAGAGTAAATCACTAAAAAACTATGGGCTGACCAACTAGAGGAATGCTCAGAAGAAGGTGAACTCCCAGAAGGAATGCAAGGTGAGGAGGAAGACTTCATTGAAAATACTGAGGAGAAATTACAAAGGAACAAGCAGCAGAACAGAGATCAGGGAACTCAGTACCTTTCAATTATGGAAGGAACATCAGACCAGGACCCACTCACCAGGAATGGAATAATGAGACCTCAACTACAGGCAATTATCAAGCCCAGAACACTGGCAACATTTACAGCAATCAGAAATACTGGAAAGGAAAGCATAGGCAAGGACATGGATGATGAGAACACTGAACAGAATCTCAAGAACATAGCAAGGCAAGAAGATCTCTCTCTAAATCAGATCAATGAAATAGCTGGCACTGTAAACTCACAAAGGAAGCAGAACAAAGTTAACAACAGTCCTACATAAAAAAAGTCACAATCTAAAAGATCATTGACATATCCCAACAAAAGACAATGAATACCATCATATGGAACATAAGATCAGTCAACACAATGCAAGCCTTTGAAAGACTGATCACTCTTCACAACAAACATCACTTTGAGTTTATTGGCATCATGGAACCAAAGCAACAACACAGGAAATTGGAACAGTACAGGAGAAGGATAGTCATCCCACGAGCAATAGAAAATGTGTCCAACAAGATATGGGCTTTTCTGGATAACACATATGAAGTCACAGTGCTCACTGACACTACTCAATAACTCAGCCTGAAGCTCCTATTCACAGAGACAAAAATGGAACTAATTCTCACACTTGTCTATGCCAAATGCTCTCCAACAAAAAGAATAGAACTATGGGACACAATATATGATCTATCACAAACAATCACAAGTCCATAGATAGTGGGAGGGGATTTCAATGTCATATGTGATCAGGAAGAGAAATATGGAGGCCTCCCTGTCCCTTTCAATGAGGTAGATGACTTTAATCACTGCATCAATATTAGCTGTTTAACGGACTTGGGATTCAAAGGAAGCATCTTCACTTGGTGGAATGGAAGAGCAGATGAAGAATGCATTTTCAAAAGACTTGACAGATGTTTAGCAAACCAACTCTTACATCAAGCCTTTCCATCAATAGAAGTCACTCACCTGCCTAAGATTGGATCTGACCACAGCCCACTTTTATTGCAATTTGATCAGAAGACAAAAGTAATCAAGAAGCCTTTCAAATTCCTCAACTTCTGGATCAAACATGATACCTTTGAAGCAACAGTGAAGGAGAATTGGCAAGCAGACTTCCTTGGAGATCCTTTTATCATCTTCAATCACAAGCTTAAAAAACTGAAGAAAGCTCTGTCCCTTTGGAGCAAAGCAACGTTTGGAGATATCTTTCAAAATATAGCAAACATGGAGGAAGTGGTACTGGTATATGAGAAACAATTTGCGCAGAGACCAACTGCACATAACAGAGAAAGGCTACAACACTTTCAGGCACAAATGATCAGACATTTAGCCATTGAAGAACAATACTGGCGACAAAAAGTAGGAATGTCCTGGTTTAAAGATGGAGACAGAAACACCAAATTTTTCCACGCACAAGTGATGGCAGAAGGAGAAGGCTACAATTAAGAAGAATTCAAAACAGTGCTGGCATTTGGATAGAAGAGCAGGAGCAAGTAGTGGAGGAGGCAATTGCATTTTATGAAGATCAATTCACTGAGAAAACCACTCCCACATACTTCAGAATCATGGAAAACATTCAGCAAGTGATAGACTCACAACAAAATACTGAGCTGATCAGGCTTCCATCAAAGGAAGAAATCAAACAAGTTGTCTTTAGTCTTAACAGAGACAGTGCAGGTGGTCCAGATGGCTTCACAAACACTTTCTATCAATCCTGCTGGCAAATCATAGGAGAAGACATACAAAATATGGTCACAGCTTTCTTTTCAGGGAGACATCTTCCCAAAAGCATCACACACACAAACCTAGTCCTAATACCAAAAAAGAAGGAGATTGAGACATTCCCGAGAATCATACATGAACTTCATCAATAAGACACACACAAACCTAGACCAATAAGTCTCAGCAACTTCATCAATAAGATTTTCTCGAGAATCATACATGAAAGAATAAAGATCTTTCTACCATCCCTCATCTCACATGAACAAGCTAGTTTTGTGGAAGGCAGAGTGGAAAATGTCCTCCTTGCTCAGGAAATCATCACTGATATTGGGAAAAGAACCAAAGCAGGTCCAAATGTGGTCATCAAGCTGGATATGACCAAGGCTTTTGATAGAATGTCCTGGTTATACATTACCAAAATCCTGAGGAAAATGGGCTTCAATGAAGTTTTCATCGGCATGATCTTTGACATCTTGGGGAACAACTGGTATTCAATCCTCATCAATGGCCAACCCCATGGTTTTTTCAAATCAACAAGAGGGGTCAAACAAGGAGATCCACTATCACCTACACTCTTCATCATGGCGGCAGAAGCACTTTCAAAAGGACTAAATGCACTTCATCAAAACCCCCACTTTAATAGCTTTGGATTGCCTAGAAGAAGCCCAAGAATCAATCATCTATCTTATGCAGATGATATGATCATCTTCACATCATCAAATGCCAACTCTCTACAGTTGGTAATGGAGGTTTTGAGTGCATATGAAGCAGCTTCGGGTCAGCTAATAAACAAGAACAAATCTGCCATCTACATGCACCACTCAGCTACCTCAGAGGCAGTAACAAGAACAGAAAGAATTACAATAATCGAGAGACAAAATTTCCCTTTCACTTACCTAGGTTTCCCTATCTTCTACGCCAGGAAGAGAATCATCTACTACCAAGACATTGTAAATAAGGTACAAGATAGATTGCAATCCTGGAAGGGAAAACTACTCTCCATTGAAGGCAGAGCCATTCTGATCAAACATGTCCTACAAAGCATGCCGGTACATCTACTACCAGCAGTGAATCCTTCCAAGCAAGTAATAACAGCATCCATAAGCTCTTTGCACAATTCTTTTGGAGCAGCACAGTGGGAGGATCCTATGAGGAAGGAGGAATAGTTTTCAAATCACTGCATGATATGTCCAAGGACCTCTTTTGCAAATTGTGGTAGAGCTTCATAACCAAGCCTAGCCTCCGGAGTGCATACATTACACAAATATACTGCAAAAAACACAATGCATTAATTGCTCCATGGAAGAGAGGATCACAAACTTGGAAGAAAATGGTAGAATGCAGAGAGAACATAGAACATCAAATTGCTTGGCAAGTCAAAATGGGATCCTCACTCTTCTGTTATGACAACTGGACTAGACAAGGAGCTTTATATTTTCTAGTGCCAGGGAACTACCCAATTGATGAATCAATTCACAATGTGAATAACATAATGCAAAATGGCAACTGGAACATGCAGCAATTAGCAAATCACCTGCCACAGGAAATGGTACAGCACAGAGTCACCTCAATAAAGCCACCAAGGATGGAAGACACTCTGGATATTCCATACTGGATGCTGCAGGAACAAGGACAATTCACAGTCAAAACTGCCTGGGATTACCTCAGGAAAAGGGAAGAACCTAGGAAAGCATATGAGATGATTTGGACCAAAGGACTTCCCTTCAAAATTGCATTCTTCATGTGGAGAGTATGGAGGGCAAAACTACGTCTTGATGACATCTTAAAGAGATGGGGTTATCAATTTCCCTCAAAATGCAGGTGCTGCACAGAACCAAAGGAAGAAAACATGGCCCACCTATTTTACTCTTCAAATACTACCACCAAAGTTTGGAAATACTTCCTACAAAGAGCAGGAATTTCACTCGAGGGCATAACCTTCCACCAAGCAATAACAAGATGTTGGACAGCACAAACAATCAACAGACTAAAACCTATGATGCAGGCACTCCCATCATGCATTGTATCGGAACTTTGGAAAAGAAGAAATAGTTACAAACATGGTGAACCATTCCCAACTGATAGAGTAATCTACCAAATCTCCACAACACTGCAAGCACTAGTCAACACCAGAAACCAAGAATCAATGCCCCACACAAATGGCAAGATCTCCTACACCTGCTGAAGAATTACACTCCAAGACTAAGTTATAAAACAGTTGTCTGGGAATTCCCTATGCCAGGATGGGTCAAGATCAATACCGATGGAGCATCAAAAGAAAATCTAGGAAGAAGCTCAATTGATTTCTGTGTCAGAAATGAAGCAGGAGACCTAATTTATGCACTTGGCACAGAATGCATGGAGGGAACAAACACAGTAGCAGAAACAACAACCATTAATGAAGCACAAAGATTTTGTAGCACTCAAGGTTACTCAAACATATGGCTACAAACTGATTCCATGCTACTAAATAACATCATCAATGGCTTTTGGAAGCCACCCTGGTGCATAGTAGAATAAATAGAAGAAATCCTCCAACTCAAAGATTCCCTCACAATAACAGTGTCACACACATATAGGGAAGGAAACAAGCTGGCGGACCACCTAGCAAACTATGCACTAGACTTTGGGAGAATTGAGTGTCATCATCTCAGTCAACTTGACTCAGTTGGGAGGAAAATCTTGATTGCAGATAAAACACAATGCCCCTATATCAAAGTGAAATTGGCAAAATGACAAGCTGCCCACTGCGTCAATATCAAGACTACATTAGAGGAGTGCTAAACAAACAGGAAGGGAGGAAAGCTAGTTGTAGCAGCAAAATTTTGATCACATTATTTCCTAACTCTTGCTTTATCTTTTGCAGGAAAATAAGCTCATATGATAAGCAGCAGTCCCAGCAGAGTTTAGAAGTTGCTAAGCAGCTCAAGGGGGCCAGCACCAACAAAAGCAGTAATTAAATCAGTAGTAGCAACAAAGGATCAATGAGCAAGCTGGAACACCAACATAATAGCAACAGCAACAGATGCAAGAATTAGGCAAAGGCTGAACTGAACAGGAAAAATAGGGAAACTAGAGCCCAACAGATTCAGCACCAACAGCACATTGCCTCAGCAGCCAACTGCTCACTGCTAATATTTATTCTGACCTCGGCAAACCAGCTAACATCCATCAAGATTTTGAAGCAGAGGCTAAACAGCAGGAACAAAACAGCAATCCAACAAATGACCAACAAGTTTAATGAATTGAAGCACAGGAAAATCAAACTTATTGCACAACAAGATCAGCAGCACACACACAATAACATCCTACAGACTTTCCACCTGGGAATAGTTGGAAGAAGAAAGTGCAACAGAGGGAAAAGGGTACAGAAGACACAGCGATATCAACAACAACACCTCACTCATCGTGTGACACACACAAACAGCAAAGAAAGAGTCAACTGGAATGACAAGAACAATGGAAACAGAAACAGTGACTCCAGCAATAAACATCTCAACAAAGACAGCATCAGCAGAGCACAATGGCATAACCAGCAACAGCTTAAGGAAACAATGCATCAATCATCCATCAAGGACATCAACATCAGTAAGATCTGCAACAAGCATAACAGAAATAGTAGCAATAACAACAACAGCAGGATCATCATCAGAGGAAACTGTTACCTCAGGTACAGGTTATTGGAGAAATTGCGTTGTGTGGTATTAGCACCCCCAGTGCTCAGTCTAATGCAATTGCATCAATCACCATGTCCCTACTGTAACAACCTCCACAATTGGAACATCACAACCTCCAAACACAATTTGCCAAACACTTCTCTTTGGATCAGACAGCAACACCTTTCTTAGCAACTCACTAAACCATTACCAGCAGACAATTGCGCACTTTCAGCCTTCACATTACCAATGTCAAGTCAGCAGACATTCCTACCAGGCACACAGCAGAAATCAAGCAACAGGACCACAAGGACTACTCAGCTAATGAATAGCATGAGTGGTAAATTGATGTGCAGCAGATATAGATCAACAACACAATAAAGGCAGCAACAACATCAGCATCATCAACAGCAGCTCACTATCCAAATGACACAGACAAACAGGGAAGCAACAAACATCAGGAGTGACAGAAACAAAGAAAGCAGGTACAGGGATGACAAAAGCCATAGAAGAATCAAAAATCCCAGCAAGAAACTTAATGGCACCCTCAACATCGGCAACAACAGAAGCAACATGAGATGCAATTGTTCATACAAAGCCGGAAGTGTCAGAAGCAGTCAAGAACTCAGCAAGAACAGCAGCAGTGCAACAAATCCAACTCACAGCAGAAACAATAGCAAAGTAGATGATAAAGCATTAAGACCAACAGTCAACAGGATCATCTTTGTCACACATGAAGCAACAAACACACAGCAAAAATTCCACTCACTGTCAGCCATCACCCTCAACATTCTCAGTGCTCCCACAATCAACAACACATTCATCAACAAATATTACAACAACAAGCAGCACAAGGATAACAATCTCCAAAGCAATAACTCATACATCAGCAAGCAACAAGAAGACAACTTTGGCAGCGGAGGCAACTACATTCAGAAGCCAACAATAGGAATCAATAACAACACAGATTTCAGAAACATTCCCTATGGAATAACAGAAGAAATAGCATCAACAAAATGCACCAGCAACATAGCCAACTGCAGCAACAAACTTTCAACCAGCAGCTTCAACAATAGATATCAGCAGAAATAGCAAGAAGATAAGGAAACAAGCAAGCAAACACACAAAGGACAAACAGAAAATAGAGACAAAAAGAAAAACAACACTCAGAGAATCATCAGCACTTTGCACAAGCAGCAGATCACTACCAATCAGAAACACACCTACAGCAAGCTCACTTTACCAGAATATCCCCAACAATGCCACAACAAAGGGAGACAACTCTCATCCAAGCCTCAACACACTCTCATCAGAGAATTACAACCTTTTGATAAAAGATCCCACAATGGCACAAAAGGAAGAACCCTCAATCTCTCAGTAGGAATAGAAACAAAAGTATTTTGTACAGTCGACCTAGACATACTTCTCATTGTTTTAGTACATAGGACTATCTATCAATATTATAAGATAGATAGTCATTACATCAACTTAGGTCGGACATGCCCTACACACTTAGATGCAGTACATCACCAAGTGTGGAGGATCACACATCACCTAATCACATATCATTACCTTAGTACCTTTAGTATATACTTTACAAAGAGTAGGTACATGTACTTTTTTGGGGAGGTAAGGTTTATGTCCCCCTCCGTGTCTGTATATTTTGCTAATTACTAATCAATAAAATCATATTTATCAAAAAAAAAAGTGATAGGGTCATTCTGTATGGAGGGATAGAAATAGGGTGAGTATTAGGCAACACATCAATGCCAAACTCAATCTCCCTTTCAGGGGGAAGACCTTGGAGTTCATCAAGGAAAACATCCGGAAATTCATTGACTACCGGGATTGATTATAGAGTGGGTGGCTTCGCCTCTACATCCATCACACGAACGAGATGATAGATGTAACCATTTGAGATCATCTTCCTTGCCTCAAGATAGGAAATAAACCTACCTTTCGGCGTAGCAATGTTCCCCTTCCATTGAAGGATGGGTTCACCAGGAAATTGAAATCTAACCGTCTTCGTACGACAGTCAACATTTGCATAACATGAAGCCAACCAATCTATTCCCATTATTACATTGAAATCAACCATTTCCAATTCAAACAAATCTGTCGAGGTTTGGTGACTACAAATCGTCACAGTGAAATCTCTAAATACCCTCCTAACAACCACAAAATCTCCTATTGGAGTAGACACCGCAAAGGGTTTGCTTATTAATTCAGGTTCGACATCAAACTTATCAGCCACAAGGGGTGTAACATATGATAATGTGGATCCAGGAACAATCAACGCATATACATCATAAGAAGGCACTGATGATATACCTGTGACAACATCTGGAGATGACTCGAGATCCTGTGGACCTGCTAGAGCATATATTTGATTCTGAATACCACTCGAACTCGCCACTGCACCTCTACCTCTACCACGACCTGCTGGCTGCTGAAAACCCCGTGCTGGAGGTCGAATTGATAAGGAAGTACCAGACACAGACCAAGTCGGCCGAGCCATACCACCATCTCTTCTACTAGCGCAATCCCGCATCATATGGCCAGGACGTCCGCAAAAATAACATGCATCAGAACCTCGGCGGCACGATCCAAAATGGGTCCTGCCGCACTGATCACAACGAGGCATTGGGGACCTCGTTAAAATAGTATCCCTGTGATGCTGTGAGCCTGAGGCCTGCGAACTCTGACCTGGACCCAAATAGGTAAATCGTTCATATCGAGGTCTTTGAAACTGTGGAGGAGCATTAGTTACAGATGGTGCCAAACTCCTCGAAAATTGGGGCCTGACACTACTTCTGAAGTCACCGGAATACACTGCAAACCTCATCCTCTTATGTTGGCCCCTATCCTGCTCCCTGTCTACTCCTTGCTGGCGCTTACGATCCTCTAATGTCTGGGCATAAGCCTGAATACGAGAAATATCCATGCCCTCTATCAAAGATGCAGTAGTGCACTCATTTTTAAGATGGGGTCCCAATCCGTTCACAAACAAATGAAACCTATCACCCATCTCTGCCACCATATTGGGAGCATACCTTGCCAAAGAATTAAACTGCATGCTGTACTTCCTCACGCTCATGTTACCTTGTCTAAGGTTAAAGAATTTATCAGCTCTGGCTCATCGTACCTCAACTGGCAGGTAGTAACGAAGAAACGCCTCAGAAAATTCATTCCACACAGGTGGAGGAGCATCTGGACCCCTGGATCTTTCCCAACTATCATACCAAAAGACTACTAAATCCCGTAACCGATAAGAAGCCAACTCTACCGTCTCCGTATCACTAGCATGTATAACCCGCAGGGTGCGATGAATCAGATCAATAAAAGTCTGCGGGTCCTCCTTGGGGTCTGACCCAGTAAACACTGGAGGATCTAGATTAATAAAAACACGAACTCTGGCACTAACCGGTTTATCAGCAGCACCGGTACTCTGCCTCTGAGTCTGAGAGGCTACCAAGCTAGTCAACAACTGTACCGCAGTCCGCAAATCCTGGTCTGTAGTACAAGATAAAGGAACTGGAGATGCTGGGTGGCTTCTAATATCCTCTGGGAAAGGAGGAGTAGATGAGGTCCGGGACGGCATCTCATTCTGAGGCTCACTTTGGCCTTCTTTAGCTTGGGGCACCTAACTGGTACCCTCTCCCGCATCTATATCGAGTCGTCTACTATTTGCTTGCTTCCTAGTCGAAGGCATCGCTGTAGGTAAACAAGTTGAATGTTAGGGACGAACACATACGACTCAGCTCTACGCACGATCTAGATTTAGAAAGAAGGTAAGAATCCTAAATGTCTGGCAGCCTCCTAATTATAAATGTGGCGCTCTACACACCCATAATCAGGACTCTACTAGACACGGCTATTAGACAATCCCCAGGACACGACCTGCTCTGATACCAAATCTGTCACGATCCAAGCCGGAGGGCCGCGACTGGCACCAGACCATACTCAACGAGCACCGGCGTACCTTTCATCTAGCTTTCCTTATTATCTATAAGGATTGTCATACACATACAATCTCGAACAATAATCATAATGAACTGAAATATCATACCATGATATGAACATACTTATATACATAATATGGCCAACAAGGCTGCAATGCAAAACCATACAACAAAAGATACATTTGCCGACAAGGCAATTCAACTGTACATGAGTCAACCCACTGTCTATTGTCTATGAGCCTCTACTGAAACGTACATAATGCGACCTGTGTCGGAACAGGGCCCCCACATGGCCATAATTCTTACAACCAAAATGCATACCAAGACTGTGGCAAGTCCGTAGGATGGATCTCGCCAATATCCGCCGAACTGGATAGCTTACTGTGGTGGGGGAGCCTCGTCTGTATGTCTGCCTGGACCTGGAGCACGACATGCAGCGTCCACAGAAAAAGGATGTCAGTACGGATAATATACTGAGTATGTAAGATAGGAAACATAATATAAGAACAGTAATATGCATCGGGATAAGAACATACAACCTGTACCATCTGAATGCCTCAAAGGGCGACTAATCATGACATGCCTGATGTGCACATGCATATACATATACATATATCCTTATTTAATTCATCATATACATACGCCTTTGTGGGCCTTATCATCATCATGTACATATACCTCTGTGGGCTTCATCATCATCATATACATACGCCTCTGTGGGCTTCATCATCATCATATCATACCCGGCCGTAACAGGCTCGCTAATAATATAGCCGGCCTTCATAAGGCTCGGTAACAACGTACCTGGCCTTCGTAAGGCTCGGTAGGATGAAACATATACATACATATAGTTGCACAATAGGTGCCATACCCGGCCGAATATAGCGCGGCTCGGTAGAGTAAAACATATACGATGCATGCTGGACTAAGAGGGGAAACAATATAAGAACTCCTAGCTTCTAAGAATAGAGTATCTTTGAGGGCTCGTATGTGCATTGCATTTGTATAATTGGAGTCGTGCAAAGAAAGAATGGTATAGTCTTACATACCTGGTATATACTGCATCAATTCTCAAGCTTATGCAATCGTCATACTCCTTAGTCTATAATAGAAGAAACGATTCTATCATTTTCCTTTAACCGGTATAGTTATTACTAATCACAAACTTTGTTCTATATGGTTTTTCTCCACACCCTTCTTCTTCTAAAACCTCACAAACATAATTGTAGCACATGCAGCTCATCAACAACCCAAAACAACCATAACCCATTCCATTAGCAGTAATTAACTTGAACCCATGGCTTCCATTTACCATCCCATGAGTTCTTACATGCATAGAGTGAATTATCAAGAATTCCCAGAAAAGAATGTATAAGGAAAGAAGTAACTCACCTTGCATGTTTGATAACTCAGCCCTCTTCCTTGGTTCTTCAATTTCTAGGTCTCACTCCCAATTAGGGCTTGAAAGAGAGAGAATCAGTTAGGGCTTTTCCCTTAATTCCTTAATCTTCAGATTTCTCCCCCAATTAGAACTTGAAAGAGGGAGAAATTTGTTAAGCTTTGTGTGGGATTTTATAAAAGGGGTCGCAGGTGGTTCTTCTTGGCTTTGGGATTTCAGAAAATGGAGAAAGAAGTGGTCTAGAGCCCTTTTATAGGTCAGTTAATAAGTGATACACGTGTCTGACGCTTTCACATCTGCGACCGCATTATCGTCGCATAATCAACATGCGGTTCGCATTTTGGACGCAAAACTCAGCCCAGAAATCTATCTCATTCTGTGACACAGGAGGTCTGATTTGCGGTCCGCATTTTCAATATGCGGTCGCATACTGACCGCATTCCTGACTTAGATTTCTGCCCAGAAATCTTTTTCAGTTTGCGACACATTTGGTGTAATATGCGGTTCGCATTTCAAGAATGCAATCGCACTTATGGTCGCATTTCTGGGACTGGTTTTTGTCCAAAAATCTGTCTTGGTCTGCGATTTCAGTGTTGGATATGCGGCTCGCATGTGAGTTTTGCGGTAGCATATCTAACTTCGCGAAGCCTTCTGCCATTTTCTTAACTTTTTGAACTCTTTTCCGGTCCTTAGGCTCTATATATATAGACTATCTTACGACGCAATCACACGCCTCACTAAGGTCAATCACCAACGCCTAAATCAAGGCTAACCAACGACTTGTCTTGGCTTATCCAACATTGATGGCGTGAGCGTAGCTTGATCAGGTTGGCTTACATCATTTTCCCCTTCTTGAGAAGATTTCATCCTCGAAATCAAACCATCTTCATCTTTCAAAGCGGCACTACTTGGCAGGTCTATAACATAGGCGTTGTTATTGATATTCTGCAACACTTGGAATGAACCATCTCCTCGCGACATGTTCACGAATTCCTATAAAACATCACTAACAACACTAGGCAAGGGGTGAACGTTAGTAGAAACTTCACTATTAGAACTCAAGTAAACACCCTTATGAACTAGGAAAATCAACAATTTAGAACTATACTCACCAGGTTGCATCATAGCACAAACATTACCTGACAGGTTCGCTGTACTAGCATTGGTCATGACTTCGGTTTTGGTCTCCATTGGAGCCTTAGCTCTAGCTGTCTTGTTACAACCCGGTAATTTCGCACGTTAGATTGCGTCGTAAGATAGTCTATATATGTAGAGCCTAAGAATCGAAAAAGAGTTCAAAAAGTCAAGAAAAGAGCAAAGGGCTTCGCAAAGCTGGGTTTGCTACCGCAAAACCCACATGCGAGCCGCATTTCTCACATTAAAATCGTAGACCAAGGCAGATTTCTGGACAAGGATCAGTGCCAGAAATACGGCCAAGAATGCGATCGCATTCTTGAAATGCGAACCGCATAATGTACCTGATGTGTCGCAGACTGAAACATATTTTTGGGCAGAAATCTGTGTCAGCAATGCGACCAGTATGCGATGGCATACTGAAAATGCGGACCGCAAATCTGACATTCTTCATCGCATAAAGAGACAGATTTCTGGGCTAAGTTTTGCGTCCAAAATGCTAACAGCATATTGGTTCTGCGATGGAAATGCGGTTGCATATGTGAAAGCGTCAGACACGTGTATCACTTATTGACTGACCTATAAAAAGGGCCTAGACCAGTTCTTTCTTCATTTTTTGAAAACTCAAACCCAGAAGAAGACCCACCTGCGACTCCTTCTCAAGTCCCACACAAACCTTAACCAATTTCTCCTTCTTTCAACTTCTAATTGGAGGAAAGAATCCAGAGACTGAAGAATTAGGGAAAAGCCCTGACTGATTTTTCCTCTCTTTCAAGCCCTAATTGAAAGTAAGACCTAGAAGTTCAAGAACCAAGGGAGAGGGCTAAGATATCCAACATTCAAGGTAATTTACTACTCCCTTTCATGCATACTTTCTCTTGGGAATTCATGGTATTCCATTCTATGCATGTAAGAACTCATGGGATGGTGAATGGAAGCTATGGGTTCTCGTTAATTACTGCTAATGGAATGGCTTACGGTTGTTTTGGGTTGTTGATGAGCTGCATGTCTTACTACCATTGTTGTGGAGTTTTGGAGGAAGAAGGTTGTGGAGAAGCACCATATAGAACTAAGGTTGTGATTAGTAATAATTATACCGGTTAAATAAAAATGATAGAATCGCTTCTTCTCTTGTAGACTAAGGAGTTGTAACAATTGCGTAGCTTGAGGATTGGTGCAGTATGTACCAGGTATGTAAGACCAAAAGATACTCTATTCTTAGAAGGTGGGAGTGCTTATATTGTTTCCCCTCTTATGGGAGGATATATATATATATATATATATATATGCATATACATATATATATATATATGTTGTTATCTCTTAGACCTTACGTCGCCATGAAAGTATGATTTAAATGAGTCCATCATGCATTGTATACATTTTACTCTACCGAGCCGCGCTATAGTCGGCCGGGTATGGCACCTATGGTGCAACTATATGTATGTATATGTCTCATCCTACCTAGCCTTATGAAGGCCGGTTACGCTGTTACCGAGCCTTATGAAGGACGGGTACATTATTACTGAGCCTGTTACGGCCGGATATGATATGATGATGATGAAGCCCACAGAGGTGTATGTATATCATGATGATGAAGCCCACAAAGGCGTATGTACATGATGATGATAAGGCCCACAGAGGCCTATGTATATGATGAATTAAATAAGGGTATATGTATATGTATATGCATGTGCACATCAGGCATGTCATGATTAGTCGCACTCTGAGGCGTTCAGATAGTATAGGTTGTATGTTCCTCATCCTGACACATATTACTGTTCTTATATTATGTTTCCTGTCTTAATACTCAGTACATTATCCGTACTGACGTCCTTTTATTGTGCACGCTACATGTCGTGTTGCAGGTCCAGGCAGACATATAGACGAGGCTCCCCCACCGCAGTAGGCTATCCGGATCAGCAGATATTGGCGAGATCCCTCCTTCGGACTTGCCGTGGTCTTGGTTGCATTTTGTTATAGGCATTATGGGCATGTCGGGGCCCTGTTCCGTCGTAGGTTGCATTATGTATGTTCCTGTGGAGGCTCATAGACAAGTGTTAGTTTATGCATAGGCAAGTGTTGGGTTATGTATAGACAATAGACAGTGGGTTGACTTATATACAGTTGAAATGCCGAGTCGGCAAACGTACGTATTTTGTTGTATAGTCTTGCATTGTAGCCTTGTTGGCATATTATGTATGTTAGTATGTTCATATCATGGTATGATAATTCAGTTCATTATGATTATTGTTTGAGATTGTATGTGTATGATAAGCCTTATAAATAATAAGGAAAGTTAGATGAAGAGTACGCCGGTGCCTGTTGAGTAGGGTCTGGTGGCAGTCGCGGCCCTCCGGCTTGGGTCATGACAGATTTGGTATCAGAGCAGGTCGTGTCCTAGGGATGGTCTATGAGCCGTGTCTAGTAGAGTCCTGATTATGGGTGTGTAGCGTGCCACATTTTATAATCAGAAGGTTGCCTGACATTTAGGATTGTTACCTTCTTTCTTAATCTAGATCGTGCGTAGAGCTGAATCGTAAGTGTTCGTCCCTAACATTCACCTTGTTTACCTACAACGATGCCTTCGACTAGGAAGCAAGCAAATAGTAGACGGCTTGATACGGATGCGGGAGAAGGTACCAGTCAGGTGCCCCAAACTAGAGAAGGCCAAAGTGAGCCTCAGAGTGAGATGCCATCTCAGACCTCATCTACTCCTCCTTCCCCAGAGGATATCAGAAGCCACCCAGCATCTCCAGTTCATTTATCTGGTACTACAGACCAGGATTTTTGAACTGCGGTTGATGCAAATAAATTTGATCAAGTGTTATAAATGCCATCTATGAACAAGACAAGAAAAGGCGTTGGTTAGCCTTGGAGAAAATCGAAGCGTCCATAAATCTTGCTGTGGACGAATCTTGGGTTGAACTTGTTCCTTTGTTTGATCGAACAGTTTGCAAGACCATTGTTGTCTTGAGGGTTGTTCGTATATAGGTACTCCGTGACTTCATCAAGAAGGTAAGTAGACTAGTTCCTACTTGTTGTCTTGATAGTTCATTGAGCGTCTTACTTCTATCTTTTGTTTTCTTGTTTCAGCTTTTTATATTGCATCAGTTGGTATCTAGTTCCGCTTTTGATAGATATGTTGATCATGATGGAAGGTCCAACACTTATACAGTCAAGGTGGAGGGCAAGAGTTACGTACTTAAGCCCTTAACACCGCAACAGGTTAGTGATGATTACAAACGCATGAGGGAACTGAAAGAGGCGGCTAGAGCTAAGGCTCCAATGGAGACCAAATCCGAAGCCATAACCAATGCTAGTACAGCGAACCTGTCAGGTAATATTTGTGTTATGATGCAACCAGGTGAATATTCGAGAAGTAATGATAGTTCTAAACTCTTAATTTGCCTAATTTATAAGGGTGTTTACTTGAGCTCTAATGATGAAGTTTCTACTAACGTTCACCCCATGTCTAGTGTTGTTGATGATGTTTTACAGGAATATGTAAACATGCGGCGAGGAGATGGTTCATTCCAAGTATTGCAGGAGATCAATAACAACGCCTATGTTATAGACCTACCTGGTGAGTCTAGTGTTTCTAAGACATTCAACGTTTCTGACTTAACTCCTTGTGTTGCAGGTAGTGCCTCTTTGAAAGACGAAGATGGTTTAATTTCGAGGACGAAATTCTCTCAAGAGGGGGAGAATGATGCAAATAAATTTGATCAAGTGTTATCAATGCCATCTATGAACAAGACAAGAAAAGGCGTTGGTTAGCCTTGGAGAAGAGCCAAGCGTCCATAAATCTTGCTATGGACGAATCTTATGTTGAAGATGTATATTTGTGTTTATATTGTATTATTGTGTAGTTATTGAAGACATTAATTCTTACTTGTTTGGTCCTGCGTGACTATTTCTTATACTTAGCCAGATTGTGGCCTTTTTGTTAATTAGTTGTTTCCTAGTTGATTTAGGTTAACTAGTTATTCTTTTTCTAGTTGATTTAGGTAAAGGCTCATTCTATATAAGCCTAAACACTTCATTATTTTGATACATTTTGACATTATTATCAATCAAAATCCGGCAGCACATTGCTCCCAAAATCGTGTGAATTAACTTGTCCAATTTTGGTGTAATTCAAAATTGAACTTGTTCCTTTGTTTGATCGAACAGTTTGCAAGACCATTGTTGTCTTGAGGGTTGTTCGTATAGTATAGGTACTCCGTGACTTCATCAAGAAGGTAAGTAGACTAGTTCTTACTTGTTGTCTTGATAGTTCATTGAGCGTCTTACTTCTATCTTTTGTTTTCTTGTTTCCGCTTTTTATATTGCATCAATTGGTATCTAGTTCCGCTTTTGATAGATATGTGATCATGATGGAAGGGCCAACACTTATACAGTCAAGCTGGAGGGCAAGAGTTACGTACTTAAGCCCTTAACACCGCAACAGGTTAGTGATGATTACAAACGCATGAGGGAACTGAAAGAGGCGGCTAGTGCTAAGGCTCCAATGGAGACCAAATCCGAAGCCATAACCAATGCTAGTACAGCAAACCTGTCAGGTAATATTTGTGTTATGATGCAACCAGGTGAGTATTCGAGAAGTAATGATAGTTCTAAACTCTTAATTTGCCTAATTTATAAGGGTGTTTACTTGAGCTCTAATGATGAAGTTTCTACTAACGTTCACCCCATGTCTAGTGTTGTTGATGATGTTTTACAGGAATATGTGAACATGCGGTGAGGAGATGGTTCATTCCAAGTATTGCAGGAGATCAATAACAACGCCTATGTTATAGACCTACCTGGTGAGTCTAGTGTTTCTAAGACATTTAACGTTTCTGACTTAACTCCTTGTGTTGCAGGTAGTGCCCCTTTG
>MCJB01052948.1:0-21407 GCA_002018475.1 Nicotiana obtusifolia
TATATATATATATATATATATATATATATATATATATATATATATATATATTATTAAAGAAAGACTATTTCGGAAATTTTTTTTGAATTTCGTTTTTAATATTTTTTTTTGGTTTCAAGGAAGAAAAAGAAGAATTTTATTGCCTCTAATTCCTAAGATCTTATTTTTTTATCAAGAAAGGAAAAAAAAAATACTTTCGACCAAAAATATATATTTGACTTTTATTGTATAAAAGCAAAAAAAGAAAATAGGAACATATTTTGAATTCTTATGTATAGAAAAATATTTTATATGTTTTTTTCCTTTGTTTTCTTTTTCTTTTTTTGAGCTTCCAAAAATAAGAAGGAAAATATTGCTTTTTTTTTCAAGACTCTTTGATTTTAGAAAAATATTTAGAAATTTTCCAAAAATTTACTTCGTTTTCTTTTTCTGTTTTTGTTTTCATTTTCCATATCCTCCTTTTCAAACAATTTCGGCAGAGTTTCGCCTTATTTTGGACACCGGGTTTTTCTTGAAAATGTGTAACGACCCTCAATTTTTATACCTTGCCTCTCATTATTTTATTTCTCAATTTTTCAATTTTATTCTAATGGCCGGTCAACACGCAAACCGATGTAAAATGATGTACAAATAGCACGTAAATTATGCATCAGGATGGTCTTTAATTCAAGGTCACCTGTCCTAGACGGACCCAACCCCTGTGTTGAGTCCCCTAAGTCAAATGCACATGATGCAAATAAGCGTTCCTACTAGGGATCCGGCATGAGGTTATGTTATTCTAAGCTGAAACCTGGGTATTGTTCTAGACTGGTGAACCCGAACGGACAATTCGAGCCGAGGAGGGGGCTACGTACAGGGCACCAAAGGCCACCCGACTTTGTAACTTATCCGGCCTCTTTCTTATTCCTGGTAAGACGCTAACAGAATAAGGAGTCACGGCCAGCGTGAACATCCCCGAAGATGAGAAGAGAAAGGTTCGGCACGGTTTTATAAACAGTTCAAATAGTATTAAAGCGGTAAAAGCGGCATTTAGCACGTTAGGCATAACAGGTAATAAAACTCAGATAAAAGCCAAAAATAACAATCATCTTAAGCTCGAATTCTTGAACCCTAAACCAAAGATTCTGGGTTCGGTCCTCAGCGAGTCGCCAGAGCTGTCACACCTCTTTTTGTACACCCCCGTGAGGAGTATAACCGAGTTTTTCCAATTAAAGTGACATTAGTCGAAATGAGATTATTTAATTATTTTCAGAGTCGCCACTTGAAAATTTTAGATTGGTGTTCCAAGTCACCGGTTTTATCCCAAATCGAGGAAAAGATTTGACTTTCTTAACGAAATCTGCGAACCAGAAATTCTAGATAAGGAATTCTGTTAACCCGAGAGAAGGTGTTAGGCACCCTTGGGTTTCATGGTTCTAGCACGGTCGCTTTATTGTTATAACCGGTTTATTATCTGATTTTAATACATATTATTAGCCTATAGTGTATTTTACTCTATTTTGCTTTTCCGCTTTTAGAATTATCGGAGAATTGCAATGTTAATCAAAATATGTCACAAATTACGTCACATAAATGCACCCGCAATTTGTAACACCTTTTAATTTAACATTGGGACTTTGGATTTGGGTCACATAAATGCGCACCCGAGTTTAGGAAAATTAAATTACTAGAATAACGTGCCTAAAGCAAACAACATCTTCAGTTTATCGAGGGCCATGAAATTCACTGAACGGCGCACCTCGGTTTTCTAAGTATTTAATTAATGAGGGTCATCTATTTGTAAATTTTGTTTGGTATGGCACGCCTCAAATTAGTTCGAAAGTTTTTATTATTTAAATTTGTTATTAATGAAGTTGACATTGTCACTATGTCACGGGAACCGTACCCATAGTCACAATATAGTTAATGTACCTAGAAGCAATTTACTAAAGTTTGAAGCGTTAAGGCTTATTTACTCTAGTCTTGCATTTAGTTAATTAAGAGGGCCATTGGTGATCGTCACTAATTGTATGGCTCACCTCTACTAACTTAGCAGATTTTATTAACACTACACGGTGTTGAGTGCCCATATTAGTAGCCAACTCGTTTTAAATGGGCAGTAGATGAAGCTCAAATACAAATAAGTCAACATGAGTTCATTTGCGAATAATAGCCGCTAACTGTGTAAAAAGAAACAATTTGAATTAAAAAACTGTCTTTCAGAAACAGCCCTAGTTGGTTCTAGAGTGCACAAATTCAAATAAATCATGATCAATTACAAACACAGCCAATAACTTTATAAAGTTAACTATACTCTAGGTTTACATTAACAGTGCCATTTTTGCACAGACGCAAACGAAGGATGTACAATTACAAACGTAGCCAATAATTTTGCAAAGATGATAGTACTCTAAATTTTACATTGATAACACCATTTCTATAACAGCCATCTCAAATTAAGTCCATCAACACAGCTTAGTTACAGACACTAGCCATTAAATTAACAAATACATCTATAATCTGAATTTTACATTAACAACCACTATTTTGCAGCATGGCGAGCTTAATAAAATAGACTACGATTAGAATTTTATAGTAGAGCACTGCTGCCAGAATAGTAGGCTTAAAATAATGCCCATCTACACGATTACAAGCATAGCAATAACTTTAATAAACCGACCACAATCCAGTTTTACCACTAACAGGGCTATTTTAAAAAATAGTAAACCTTGAAACAGGCTGACTGATTTCCAGTGAGATAGACTAAATTATAAGCATAGCCAACAAAACAAATATCCATTTTCCTGGAAAACAGACACTATGGCGTTAATTCTCAATAGTCTTGTTTACATTCTAACCACTTATGCCTTTTATCAACACGATTGCCGGAACAGTTAATTACCAACAAACACCATGGCGTTAATTTCCAATGGTCTTGTTTAAATTCTAACCACTTATGCATTTTACGGATGTCTTTACCAGAACGACTAGTCACAAACTTTAGCCAATTCGAGCATAGTGGCTACATATCCCTTAACTGATTACAATGCTGGAAATTGTTCAGATTTAACTTATTAGAATAATTAAGAAAACTGCTCTTGGTCACTCTTTTAGACTCTAAAAATATCAGAACAGATATGACAAAGTCATTAATTTAATATATTGATTACTTGTCCTATTTTAGTTGAGCAACAACATGAATAACAGAAAATCATCAACTCCTAATACTAAAAATACTGACCAGAAGTTGAATCGAATTCAATACAACTAATATGATTATCAATCACGAATGATCTAGCTAAGCAAGAACAAAACAACATTTCATTAAAGAAGAAGGCATATGGGATAATAGTTATTTAGTGACATAGCAGCTAATTCTCAGTTATTAAGGAGCAAACCAAATAGAACCATAGAAACAGGTTCTTGAATCAAAGGGAAATATAATAGTTATTCAGAACGAGCAAACATGAAGGAGCAAGATTAATAGACAAAACCCCTATGACATGAGATTGAAACAAACATCAAACAATTCATTCATGATTTAAACAGAAATTACAAGAAAGTTTTGAAACTTACCTATGCGAAGTGAACACCTAACAATATTTCCCAAAGCAGCAGCAAACGAACAACACCAGCACTTCAAAAATCAAACGCCAAATTCAGTCGAGCACTTAGAAGTTCTTTTTTCTGTTTTTTAGACTCCTTTTTTTTTGGAAATTGTCACTGTGTAATCCCACCTGAACGACTGACCTCTCCCCCTTTATATCCTCCCAGACCCCTTTAGATTTTATTCCCTTTTCTGATAACAGTACTCACCCCTCATTACCCACTCACACTCCCTAACCGACCTCTCTCTTGCATGTGATTGTCAACAGAAATTTGTTTTCTACTTTTAGAAAATCCCTTTTACCCCCCAAAGTTCCTTTTTATTTTTATTTTAATACTGTCAGAACCTTCTACTGGCTACCCGAACTTGACCCGTTTTCTTTCCCTTAAATCCCTAACGGGTCAAACTGACCCGACCCAAGACACATAACCCTAAATTGATTTCGGACCCAGTCTTTTGGCTTAAATTTTCAGAGGCTATTGTGTTTATAGCCTCTTTAAAATGTAGCCACACAGAAATCAAAATTAAAACTAACAAACACTAAAGTAAAGAGTAGAAGAAGATAACACCTAAAACATTGATAACAAAATGAAAAAAAAAACGGACAGAGGAGAGGGGATGAAATTACCTGGGGTTGAAAACTTTTTAAAAGCTTTGATTTTAAAGTAGGAACTGACTTTAACCGTGTGTTCTTGTTAAGAACACACGGCTAAAGTTCGTTTATACTTAAATCGGTCTTCAAATGTTCGATTAGGTTTTTTTTTTTTTTTTTCCTGATTTTGTCTTACAATCGAAAGGTTTTTGAGGATTTTTGGTAGGTATGGGATTGTATATTTGGAGTGAGGGAGTAATGGTGGTTGTTAGGTGGAATTTTGAACGATTTTTTGGTCGGGTTTGGAGAGGCAGCAGCCATGGCAGCTTGAAGAACTAAGGTTTTGGATGAGGGGTGTGTTTGGACGATGGAAGGGGGGGTAGGGTTAGATTAGGACACTTATATATAGGGGGTAGATCAGTTCTGAGCCGTTGGATCTTGTTGAGATCAACGGCTCAGATGAGCCTACAATTGAAACGGCGTTGTTTTGTGAACGGGGGAATGAGTGTGTTGGGCTGGTCCAGGTTTTTTCAGATTGGGCTTTGTTTTAAGTTTAAACAATGGCCCAATTCCGGTTGTCTTCTTCTTTGTTTTGTTTCTTAATTACTTATTTTTAATCCCTTTTTAATTTTTTTGACTAGACTACTTAGTAGTTAAAATCCTAATTCACTTAAAGGTAAAATTGAGCTAAAATAACTATTTATAAAAATTAAAACAATGCTAGATTCTTGGAATTAAATATTAAAACTAAAAAGAGTGTAAAATGAACTATTTTTATGATTTTTTCAATTTTATAAAATCAACAATTACTAATTCAATCCTAAAAATGTAAAAATAAATTCTAAATGCAATGCATGATATTTTTGGGTATTTTCGTGAATTAATTAATTAATAATTAAATATGAGTAATTAGAAAAGTCTAATAGAATTAAAAATGACTAACAATTAATTAAGAAACTATTTTTTTATTTGATTTATAAGAGTGTTTTGGTCACGGCAAAAATCACGTGCTCACAATTATTTGTGATTGTCGACTTACCTAGTAATGTGATAGGCGCCATCACGACATGTTGAGATTTGGGTCATGACAAGCTGGTATCAGAGCCTTGGTTACATAGGTCTCACAAGTCATGAGCAGGTTTAGTAGAGTCTTGCGGATCGGTATGGAGACGTCTGTACTTATCTTCGAGAGGCTACCGAACCATTAGAAAGCTTCACTTTCTTGTATTTTTGTCGTGCGAATTTGTTGATTCCGGAAACTAAACTTCTATTATTCTATTCTCTCACAGATAGTGAAGACACATGCTACCGGATCGGACGGACGGTCACGAGTACCACCAGCTAGGTCTACTACTTTGCCTCAATACTGCACACATTTCCACTTAAAAAGGACAGTCATAGATACTTAATTTTGACCCCCAATCTTAATTATTTAATTAATATTTTAAGTAGATATTGTATTTAATAAATAAAAAGCAAAAGCGAAAGTTTTTCATTTGTTCATAATATCATTACCATTGACATGTTTGATATCCCCTTCTTCTTCTTTTTTTTTGGGGTCATTTTTCTTGTTTATCTACCCTTTTTTCTTAATATTTTTTCGTATCTTTTCAATCTTGATAATTTTTTGTCATATACTACAACCCCTTTCTTAAGTATACTTATCATTCAAACACTATTTTCCAATTCCCACCTTTTTACCCTCTCTTTTCCGTTTCTTTACCTTTTCTTATCTTTTTATATGTAACAAATTATATTACTTGTACAATCTTCAAACCCTCAGGCAATGTGAATTGATATCCTTACTTGAATAACCAAACTAATTCCCCTTTCTCCTCCTATTAATCTTGTGAAAAACCCAAAATTTATTTTTTTCTTGATTAACTATTTCTGTCATTACAATACACCTATCACTTTCTTTATATATTTTAATGGAGAGAAGTCAAAAAGAAAATTGCAACTTGAAGATACATATCCGCAACAGCACGGAAAAGCACAAAAGCTTTGAAGAAATGTCGAGAAAATTTCTTCCAAACTCTGTTAAAAAGCCTACAGAAGGTGCGAAGAAGTTGAGTTCTTTTTTAAGGTTCTATATTTCTACCATTTGTATATACACACAAAACATATCAACTGTTTTCGGATGTAGAATTTTTTTTATATTTTCTCAAGTTGTCATTTGTTTTGAGCATGTACATAACCATACTTTCTCAATTCTGCTTTTTCAAATAATGAAAACATAATCAAAATTCAATATGAATTTAGTGCAATTATTCCTAAACTAATTAGGGTATTTTATCCCAAACAAAGGTAAAATTATTACATCTGAATTCACACAATAAATACAAGCCTGCAAATAAAAGAGTAATAAAATATGCATATATCGTTGTAACGATCCGACCGGTCGTTTTAATTTTTAGACCTCCATTTCTTTATTTAAGACTTCTTGTATGTGTTTTTCTTGTTTTGTGACTTGCGGGGACAGTTGGTTTGATTTTAAAAGGTTTCGAGTTGAATCCGGAACACTTAGTTTCATTATAGTGGCCTAATGTGGCCAAGTTTCACTTGAGTCAGCACTTTGAGTAAATGACACCGAAATCAAAATTTGAAGGTTCCAATAGGTTCATATGGTAATTTTGGACTTGGACGTATATTCGGATCGAGTTTCGGGTGGACCGGAAGCATTTCAGCGCTTATGTTGGAAGTCGGCATCCTGAAGGTTTTAGAGTTTTCTAAGTTTGATTTGAAGTAGACTTTAGTGTTATCAATATCTATTTGGGATTCAGAGCCTTGGAATAGGTTCATTTAGTGGTTGAAGACTTGTGTGTAAAATTTGGCATCATTTCGAGTTGCCTAAGTATGATTCATCGCGTTCGGAATTAGTTGGAAAAAGTTTCAAGTTTAGAATTAGATTTATTAAGTTTTGAGGTGTGATTCTTGGTTCCGATGTTATTTTACGTGTTCTGAGACTTCGAGTAAGTCCGTATTATATTTATGAACTTATTTTTACATTTGGACTGGATCTCGGGTGGCTCGATTGAGTTTTGGATTGCTGGTTTGATGGTGTGCTGGTATGTTGGTGTACTTCACGATCGCGAAAGGTGTTCCGTGATTGCGAAGGAGGCTGTTGAAGGGGGTAGTAGTTTGTTTTTCACGAATGCGAGGGAGGCGACACGAGCGCGATGGAGGACCTGCTCCTCTTTGCGAACACAGAGCTACCTTCGTGAACGGCGAAGAAGGCAGAGGCAGGGAGAGCTGGAAGGCGTTTGGCCTTCGCGAATGCAACTGGTCAATCGCAAAAGCATAGGGTTGGGCAGGAGGCATCGCAAACGCGACCTTGGGGTAGCGAACGTGAAGAGGAAATTCTGGGCAGGGGTAGTTTGATTTTCGCGATCGCGATGCTTTTTTCGTGATCGCGATAAAGAAATCCCTGGGCAGAATGTGTTTTAATTCAGGACTTACGCTCATTTCACTCACTTTTCACTTGGCTTGGGTGATTTTGGAGTTCTTTGAAGGGGATTTTTCATCAAGCATCATAAGGTAAATGATTTCTGTCAATTAGGAGTTAAATACATGGATTATGTAAGTTTTTTAACATAGAAAACAATGCATTTTTGGGGTTTTGGTGAAAGACCTAGAATTTGGTAAAAATGGGATTTGACCATGAAATTGACCGTGGAATTGGGTATAATTTGAGTTCGTACCGCCATGGGTAACGTTTATCTTCGAAAATTTTTGGAATCAAGCACGTGGGCACGGGGTTGTTTGTTGACTTTTCGAGTTGGGTTGGAAAATTACCCTAAATAGTTAAATTATGAGACTTTGAGAATATATTGATTGGTTTGTACGTTGTTTGACTAGTTTCGAGTTGCTCGGCATCGATTTGAGGGGACTAGTGAGGCTTGAGATCCGAGTAGTGGGCTTGGAAGCGAGGTAAGTCTCTTGCCTAATCTTGTAAGAGAGAATTATTCCCGTTGGTATTTTAATCATTGTGTGCTACTTGTTATGGGTGCTACATATGTACGAGATGATGAGAGTGTGTGCATAGTTGGATTCATGTTTATGTCTGGGTAGACTTAGATCGTTATCACGCCTTGATTGTACTATTTGAATTAAACTTGTTTGTTTGATTACTTGAACTTGTAACTCAGATTTAGACTAGAATAAATATATAGACCGAGCATCTCACATAGATGTTGTGGGATATTTGATGAATGGTAGTTCACTGTCTTCTTGACTCGCACGTATCTTCGCGAGTGAGAGAGTTTCTTCATTCTTATGGGATCGGACCGTTCGCCTCGGTAATATTGTAACTCTTATGGGATCGGGCTGTTCACCTTGGCAGTATTGTGAGTTATTCTTATGGGATCGGGCCGTTCGCTTCGACGATATTGTTAACACTATTCTTATGGGATCGGGTCGTTCGCTTCGGCGATATTGTTAACACTATTCTTATGGGATCGGACCGTTCGCCTTGGCAGACTCGTGCATAACACTTGATAGCGAGTCAGCGTACGTATGAGTTTTCGTGACTTGAGATCGGATTTCATACTTGATATTGGTTGATCTTGTTCCTTCGAGGTAGTTTATGGTACTTTAAAGATTTTGTAATTATTCTTACTTGAATATCATTTATTTACAGTTATTTGTCTTGTTGCTACCTGTTGTGTTTCATATATGTCTGCTTTATGTAGATTGTATTGGACCACTAGTAAATGTCAATATTGAACCCCCGTCACTACTTCTTTGAGATTAGACTAGATGCTTACTGGGTACGCGTTGATTTACATACTCATACTACACTTCTACACTAAATTATGCAGATACTGAGCCAGGTACTTCGGGCGCGTAGGCACACTATCTGGAGACTTAGTGGTGAGCTGCTCTCCATGCTTCAATCTGCAGCACCCGGAGTCTCCTTCTTGTTATATTTATTATTTCTGTCTATTTTATTCCAGATAGTAGCGATAGTATTTTGTATATTCTACTAGATTGCTTATGCACTTGTGACACCGAATTTTGGAAATTTTTAGTGGATGTTCACGGTTGTACCTAGTGGTATTATCACTTTGCTTCATGTTTTATTTATACTCGGACTTGGTTTAGAAGGATGTGTATTCTTGTGCATAATGTAATTCCTGATTTTAAAAGTTTAAAACTGGATAATTAAGTCGAAGGTTTACTGTTGGCTTACCTAACGCATCGTTGGGCGCCACATGTCCTACGATGGGAATTAGGTCGTGATAGCTTGGTCTTTTTAGTTTTTTTTTTTTGAGATCATTATTAGTTATTTCTTTAAAATCAATTTCATACAATATTTCTTTTTCATTGACAATGTCAACAATTCATTTGATCTTTGTTAATATGTTGTTAATCTTAAGTTAACTTTTATTGTTTTTTAATTTGAAAATCTTCTTTCAGATTACTTTCAACTCACTAGCATATCCTTGTCTTCCAAAGTAGAAAATTTCATGTTCTACTTAGCCCTTATTTATTTATTTTTTAAAGATTAAGACGTATGAATCTAAATACATATTTGAATATCACGATATGTATTAAGATTAAGATATTTGAATATGAATATACATCTGAATATTAAAATATGTATTAAGATCTGAATATAAAATGATTGAGACTATTTGTTTTTTTAACATCTGAATATAAAAATTTATCTTTATTTAAAAATTAATAAACATAAAATTCAAATAAAATACTAATTAATTTAATATTTTATCAATAAAAGCGGTGGTTGGTGGTGGTTTTGGTTGATGGCGATAGCGATTATGGTTGAGGATGGTGGTGGATGGTGATAGTTAATAATGATAGGTGGTGGTTGTGGTTGTAATTGAGGAAAGTGGTGGTGGGTGGTGGTAGTTTATAATGGTGAGCGGTGCTGGCTATGGTTAATAATGGTGATGGAGTGGTTGGTTGTGGCAGTTGAGGTGGATTAGTGTGTGGATATGGTTGAGGATGACGGCAGCGGGGTTGGTAGTGGTGGCGGCTATGGTCGAGGATGATGGTGGTGGTGGTAGTTGATAATGGTAGCCGGTGGCGGCAGTTATTAATGAATGTGGATGATAGCATCTTAATAAATTAAGTTTTGGTTATAGATCTTAATCATATAGACCTATTGAGACCCATTAAGTGGTTGTAAGTAAAAAAAATAAACAAACTTAATAATTAAGATATGAATGATTAAGATTAAGATTTTAAAAATAAATGCATGTGATTTGAATGATTAAGATTCAGACCTTCATTAAATGCAAACAAATGTAGCCTTAATTAGCTTGAAGCGTGTGGACAGGGACTTGAAAAATAATCATACAAAAACTGGAATTGTAAATAAAATTGATTCAAGTTGGAGTTAAAAAAAGGTAGCAAGTAACTGCAAAATTAATTACTACTAGTTTCATTCATAATTGTTTTAACCAAATTCAAAAAAGGACAACAAAAAATATAGAACTATATGATTAAATAATAGGAGTAATTTTTTGAGGCCTCTAATTTTATGAGGCCTAAAGCGAATGCTTTAGTTGCCTTGGGGTTAAGCCAACACTGATAGAAAGAGTAACGTATATCGAGTAATTGCAATAGAATGAGTATTAAGTGTTAATAATTATAATGAACGGATTAACATAAATGAGAGCAAGTCTAAAAAAAAGCAAACAAAGGAAGATTAAAATAAATGAGAATTCTGGTGCTTTATGTATATTTTTCTTATGGAATTGCAATTAAAACCTGAATTTTTTAATTTAATAATGATAGATTATTGAATTAAAATGAGATGAAAAAAAAATGAGAATTTAAATTTCCAAAATAAAGTAAGATCATGTTATTCTCAATCTATTTCTTTACTACTACATGCACTATTTAGTTCACAGAAAATTACAATATGTTCTTTTCCGTAATCTTATAGTTGCATTTAGACTTTAACCCATATGATGATTTATTCATGAGATTAGCATTTGAATAGTGTTTGACATGTAAATGATAATAATACCGAGACTGAATTGTAGGAGCATGTATTGTCCAACTTAAAGTGTTAGTTGTAATATTATATAACAAATAAACAACAACAAATCCCAGCCTATGAAGTCAAGCAGCTAAGGCTGTATTGAATATTACCAAAGCCAAAAACAATAGTTCAAAGTAGCACTACATCATTTGTGTGTGTTTCTTTTCCTGAATTTACAAAAGTGGATACCTCCTACTCTTAACTCAAGTTCTATCAAATCCGTGCTGAAAGAAAAAGCAAGGCTGAAAAATTCATGGCTGCAACTGACAGTGATAAATTAGATTCAAAAGTGGACACCTCCTACTCTGTGCAGGGAGTATCCTCTTAGCTCAATTGCTGGAGGTTGGAAAAACGGTAGGATATTGAGCTGAAAAAGAAAAGCTAGGGTTTGATATCTGTTTATCATGGCTGCAACTGCCAGTGATAACAAGCGACACCACCATATTGGAGAAGGAAGCGGTGGGGTTTGTGAAGCGTCAATGGAAAAACTTCCCCACCACATAATAACTCATGTATTGCACAAACTGGATTTGGAATCTCTTTGCACCGCTGCTTGCGTCTCTCGAACTTTTCATTCCGCCGTCACACACCTTCTTTCTTCTCTTTCCGCTCTCGATCTTTCTGTAAGTCAATTTTCTTTAATGCCCTAACTTTATTAGTAGATACAATGAGATTGGACATCCACGGAACGCATAATGCATTACATATGAAATAAGCAAATAAAGAAATCGTTGTATCTCGAGTTCATTTCTTAAGTTTTGTTCCTTAATTATCTAAAGCTTTGTTTAGATTTATATACTTGTTCAGATTATTACGAAATGAAATGATTGGGAATAGGGTGGATTGGATTCCCAGGACTTAATATGCTTGACTCCGTTTAGTTTAGGATTTGATTGCATTGATTGTTTTGGCACCGAGAATCATTCAGAGCTCATTGCTGGTTGATTTGGTTGACCTAATTATGTATGCTTTACTAGCAAACACTGCGGAGGCATTTTCTTGGCTTCACTTTGCTACGTGAGCATTGCAACTGTAGCCGATCCACTCACGGTAAAAATAGCCTTGTGAATCACACCAAAAGGCTTGGGTGTGGCCTAGTGGTCAATGAAGTGTGAGGAGAACCATGAGTTATATGGTTCAATCCCAGCCGAATCCCAGTCGAGGGAAAAAAATACTAGGTGATTTCTTCTCATTTGTCTAAGCCTCGGTGGGCAGAGTTAAACGACACATGTGCTGGTAGAGATAGCAGTTACTTAGTGGAATAGTCAATGTGCATGTAAGCTGGTCCGAATGCCACCATCATCAAAAGATAGTCTAATGAATCCCCTGTTTATCAAATAGAGTAAAATGGGTACGGAGAATGTATATAGATTGGAGGCGTAATTGACTGTCCGTTGACTATCTTTAGTCTGCCAAGTGCTAATGTCATTTCTACTTCTGGGATGAATTTTTAACAAGATTATCTCTGATTTACAGGGATTTTCTCTTGATGAAGAATCTTTAAAATATGTTGTGCGTAGGGTCCAAGGAGCCAAGAGTTTAACGATCGATTGCCTCCAGGTGGAGAATGATTCCTCCATTATCAATATCCTCCATGAACATATCGTAGATTTGAGTTTGCTCAAATGTTCCTCTCTGTCTTATGACATTCTTCGTGCAATTGGAGAAAGGTGTCCCAACTTAAGGTATTCTCTTCTGTCAAACTTCATTTCTTGCTACTTTCAACAATTGACATGCATTGCCAATTGTTATTAGACACATCATTGGTTCCTGGTATGAGCTGTACTAGTGGCAATCATTTAATCGGGGCTTAGAAGGCATCAATCTTCTCTTCTATATGGAAATGTTGGATTTTCAAACGCTATTATCCTGGAATTCTCGCTGCATAAATGAATTTTTTAGTTGTAATAGTTCACTTGAGCCATTACATTTCAACTTCTAGAAGCAGATTTGCTAACTTAAATAACTTGTGGCGTACAAGTATCTTTGTGAACCATTCATTTATCTGCGATTATTTTATTTAAAAAAATTTCATTGACCTTCGACGATCTTTCTTAGGCTGTCTGGTATAGAAAACTGAACTTTGAGCTTTTGCACTTGGCATTTATTAACTCCATTCTGTATCATTACCTTCAGAAGATGGATCTGTCAAGATAATTGGAAGTCCATTGTGCTTACTCCAACAAAATGTTGCTTCTGTACTATGTGACATCTCCCTGGCTTTGTTTCCAATATACGTCCTTTTTTCTTTCTGAAACAGGTTCTTCCTTATAGAATTTGCTGGGCATGTATTACCAGAACTTTTCAAAACAAAGCTTATAGAAATGCTCCAAAAGATTTCCTTGTTGGAGGTAAAGTATTCTCATGTATAACAATTTTTCCTCCCTTATTCAAATTGTCCCGTGATGCCTCTTCAAACTTATTACTCTTAGAACTAAGAGTTTTTCCTTTGTTGGTCAACCCTATGAGCTCTTCTTTTTCCTGCAGGCCTTGTCCATAAAAATCCGAGGGACCATACTTGATGTTTTTGATTTACAATCTCTTGAACTATTTCTGCCCAAGAGTGTCAAGAATTTAAAGTTACAGCCAACAGCTGAACACTTCTCTATCCACTGGATAGATAAGCTCAGAGGTGTCACTTGGTTCAAATTGCAAAGCTTATCTCTTGTCTTGGACATTATATCAGATGACCTTTTCATCACAGTTGTGAATTCCCTTCCGCTCTTGGTAGAGCTGGATCTTGAAGACAGACCTCTCACTGAGCCATCGATGCGGTTGGATTTGACCAACACTGGACTACAGTGTCTGGAGGTTTGCCAGCATCTAATTACCCTCTCAATTGTTCGAAGTAGAATATATTATCCCGCTTCATTTAAGAGAGTGAACAATTTGGGCATGTTCCTTCTTTCTGAAGGTTGTGGAGGACTTGAATCAGTGAAACTTGGTGGGTTCACAAAGGTTACTGAAGCTGGCTTTTCATCAATTCTGCATTCATGCCAGAATCTGAAGAAATTTGAAGTGCTGAATTCATCTCTATTATCAGACTTGGCGTTCCATGATATGAGGGGAGTTGCAAGGTCCCTACTTGAATTAAGGTTGTTATCGTGCAGGCTTCTAACCAGTGAAGCTATGGAGGAATTATCCTCATTTAGTAACTTGCAGGTACTTGACACAAGTGGGTGCAGAAGCATTTCTGACCCCTGTCTCAGCTACATATCAGGTCTTACTACACTCAGGACGCTAAACTTAGCAGAAGCTGATATTACTGACAGCGGTCTTGCTATTCTTGGTAGAGGAGACGTACCCATTGCACGGTTGTGCATCAGAGGCTGCAAGAGAGTAACTGACAAGGGAATAGGGTTTTTATTTCATGGAGAGCGGAAAATCTGCAAAACATTATCATCATTGGACGTTGGTCAAATGCCCGGAATATCCGATGCAGCCATTTTTACCATTTCATCTGCTGCCAAAGTGTTAACTGATTTATGTCTAAGGTACTGCTTCCATGTGACTGATGCTGCATTGAAGATGTTGGTGGATAGACCAAACCATAAGAGTTGTCTACTGCAAAGACTTGATCTTTATAACTGTCGAAGTCTGTCTGATGATTTGATAATGCTACTTCTGGATAAGTCTCCGTTCCGTGGTTTGCGCTGGCTTGGCGTTGGATCTACTCTCTTAGTCAATAAAAGAGGCGATTTCTCCACAATATGCAATGGGCGACCCTGGCTGGTCGTGTGTTTTGATGGCTGTGAATTGGGGTGCCACGACGGTTGGCAATTTCACTAATCAAATGGCTACTAATTTATGCATTAGTGCAGGAGACCTTTCTGAAAGAAGAAACTGTATAAATCAAGATAGACTTCATCTTAGCTTTCTCAAGGGCTGACACCACCTAGCTTTTCTTTATACTGTTTTAACGTCTCAATTAGGCACCGCCTTTAGTTGGGTAGCACAAGTTGGCCGAGTTTTGTTCTCTACTTTGTACTTCAGTTTTTCTAAAATACAGCTTCATTGTGATGCACGTTGGATAGCCTACAAGGCTGCAACCACACTTTTGACTTGTGCTTGAGCTAGACTTGGTTATGCTTATTTTAGACTTACTAGTCTTAAGGTACGAGCATGTGTATTTTATCCCAATAAATATAATTTTTTTTAAATTACACACATATTATTAAAAATGTGCTTGAGTTATAAAAAAATTAAAGATATTAAAAGAATCAGAAAAGTAGGGATCACGATTTTCTTGTTCATTGAGCCTAAAATATTAGTTCTTTCTTTAACTCTTCAATATATTAGGAAAATAATTATATAATAACTTTTAATGTAAAATCTTTTTTTTAATGATAAAAACTCTATCAATTTGGAGAAATATGTCTATGTTTTATGATAGAATTATTCTTCAATAAGTACTGAAGGGTTATTTGATATTGAAATATCTTATTAACATTGATAAATTATCTTCAATGGAGATCAAAATTGTAAGTCTATTTCTTTTAATAATTACCGGCAATTTATGCGTAATGGAATCATCCACTTTTCGTCATATGTTTTTTCTTTTACCTGCACCTTGTAACCGTATAAAAGAAAAGACTATGTGCACAGAGAAAATTTTAAAATAATAAAGCATTGTAAAAGATATGAAAATTTTGATCCAAAAGGAGAAAAGGAATGCGTCTGACCTTACGAAATAATTACTCATATCTGCAAAGTCATAAGAACAAATTTCTATTGGCAGTACATTACTCATATTTTTAAACCACTTGCCAACACAACTCTCCACCGAGATGATCACATCAGCTCCATTGAAAAAGACGCCTATAAATTCAAGGAACTCAACAATTCCATACATAAGAATATAAAATCTGAAGGAGCATATTGTGAAGAAAACGACACACATATTTCATGCAAAAATCAAAGCCACAAGTCTATTTGAAGTAATAAGTGCATCTTTACCTTTCATTCATAGAGTCCCTAAAAAAGAAATTTATACATAAATAATTGTATGCGGTAGTTTCTAGTTTTTACGAATGAATAACTTTTAAAATACATTATCATATCCTGGCCGCAGGAAAAACATCTGTATATCCATAGCAAACATAAAAGAAATTATAGTTATTAAAGAGACTCATTACTTGGCAGAGAAAATAAGGAGACTAGTTTTAAACCAGAAGGTTATTTTTCTTAACTCTTTCTCCCATGAAAAAGAGTTGCAGTATAAGTGCTTTTCTCCTAGGTTTAGTATAACTCTAATATTCTATAATATTTGTACAACTTGAGCCATTACAAACTTGATTTTGACCTACTAGTTTGACGTTGGATTCTCTCTAACATTAAGTCAATAATTTAAATAAAAAATTACTTATATAAGAATTTTTTAAATGAATTTTAACATCGTATATATTAGTACTATTTACATAGTTCAAATAGGAAAAGAGTTAATAATCAAATTTGTAGTTGATTTCAGAATCTAAATATTGAAATAAAAATAAAATAATTCTTTTGGTCTAGTGTAAAATATGTTTTTAAAGAATAAAAAAGGCATACAACAGACAGCCTAAGTTTTAATGTTCTGATTATCTTGCCTTGTTCTCTGTTGTATAAGCCTTTATATTGCAATGAATATCATCTTGTTAAAAAGGATCTCTCTCCGCTTTCACGAGACATGCGTAAGTTTATTTGCAGTCTGTCGTATGAAACATCATCTTTGATCGCAATGAGTTTCATCTACAACAGATAAACAAATGGTTTTTTTCTGCCATCATCGGCCACAAGAGAATTGGATTGATTAACAAGATTAAAGCAGTGTATTTTTGCATTTCAAGTGAACTTGTAAGATTTTAAGAACTCATACTCCATAAGAGGGCAACTTTATAATAATGTTTGTATAAATCAAACTGAAATTTATTTCAACAGAAAAAAATTGACCAGAATTTTAATGAAGATTAACTTGGTATTAAAAAGGATTCGGTTGTGGGAAAGGAAGAACACATGCCCAGAATCTCAAATTAAATTCGTACTTGTATAACATTACTGCTATAGGGCAACAACAGGCCCAAGCATACTGATTAAAAGCTTCTGAAGCCAAAATCCTCTACCACTTTCTCCCACGTATATAATGGTGCCACAAGAATCAAGTTTATAATATAAGGGCAACTAAGACTGAAGAAAGGCAAAAGAAAAGCAAACTCACTATTTTGATTCCTATATCCCAAACATGTGATCCTAAACTCGCAAAACATGTAGCTACTGCTACAGAGGAAACTCGATAAGAGCAAAAAGGCAATCTTGGCAATATATAAACTTTCAAATAAAAGCAGTTCGCCCACCCCTCCTGCTATGCCTATCATATGCAGTGTTGAATTTGTCAACAAGCTCGTTCATTGTGCTGCAACCACCAAAGAAAATAAAAAAATCTTAGATACGTTAAATAATGCTCATGTACTTCAGTAAATCAGAGACGACCAAGGCAACCACGTCACCTGCTTGCACTTAAAATCTGTGGTAATAACTTGTTAGAACTTCTTTACCAGCTTGCACTATTCCAGACTTATTGACCTATTTTACTACTAAATAAATTGCAGATGACGTTTTACTAATAAACAGTCTGCACATGATTGAAGAGCTCATTTGAGAGATGAAGCTGCCGACTGACCTCATCAATTTAGTAGTCTTCTCAAAAATCCTAAATTATGAACATAAACTATCCGAAGAGAAGAGGAAAGCTCATAGGTGTATCCGCATCACTCACTGCTTCATACCTCTCCGTTATCCAGCAACCCCAATTAACTACCTCTGATGAATTTTTTTTTTTTTTAGTAACCATGGTGTCCAAGACAGTTTTGTGCGCACCTCAACTAATTCTACGAGTTACTTTCTACCACCCACCAGCATAAGTACCGGGTAACTCGCTTGGACATATGGAAAAAAATCACAGAGTATTTTTGCCTTCGCTAGGATTTAAACCTGGGATCTAATGGTTAATTTTATTCTTTTCTTTTAATCAGGTAAAGATAACTACTATCTCTGATGAATTATATTCTTCTCTTCGCTGTTATTGTCATTGTCATTATCACTATTAATGTTAATATTATCAATATTATCATTATTATTAAAAAATAATCAATCCACTTTAGTCCTAAAAACTACATTACACTGGAAAATATTTCTAGAATGAAAATGAGAAAGGAGAAAAGAGGGACGAAATAGTTAAATATAAAAAGCTAGTTGAGCTACTTTCACCATTCATAAGAGAACTTATGATAGAAGCCTCAAACATCATACCTCGAGCAGTTAGTGAACATGGCGAGATAACTAACTAATAATGTGTCATTATACTCCTGCACCAAAAGAAAGAACAAAATATAATGATAGAATCAGAAAGCAATCAAACTACAGTGGGTGCACTACTACAACAAATCTAAGAACTCCAATAAGCAATTCGCAGTCAATACTCAAACTAGTGATAACTATTTGAAGATCATGAAGGTCTTAACAGGGAACCAATAAGAAGATACTCGGTAAACTCTAGAGAGGGTACACACACAAACACACGCGTGTATATATCTGCAACTCCACTGAATAAGCTCGAGAAACACTCACCATCAAGAAATCATCTTTAAATTTCTCTGAGTCGATAGCTGGTAATCTTCTTAAGAGACTAGACACCTGCCTCAGAAGTGAATTCTCACAAGGGATATCACCTGCATCCACAGCAACTACAACATCCTTGATACTGCCCTATGAAATAAAATCATCTCCTATTCCATGTAGATATTTGAATAAACTCATGAAGCTAACATTTGCGGAGCAGAAATGTCACGGAAAACTTAACATGTATTCAGGTTGTATAATAAAATTTTATCAGGATTAGGCGAGTCACTCAGTTGAAGCACTTCCTTCACAGTCAACTTAGATGTAACTTCAGCTCCCAACAAGTTCTACATACCTTTTTGCATAGCAAGCAGATAGTGATGTAGCACTTTGATTCTGCTATTCAGCATCTTAATGGCACTATGTATGCCAGTGAGGTGGGCAGCCACTGCAAAAACCGAGCTCATGAGTCCTAGACAAGCTCTGCTAGTACAATAGCTGGAGAAAGTGAATAAGATAAAATAGCAAACAATTCTAGTTTTCATAAGCACTGCTGTAAGCTTGGAATTGCAGATACACAGAAGTTAAAGGTGCGCACACTGAGTAGCAGCAGAACCTCCATCAGATGGTTTAAGATGAGCAACATGATCAACAGAAATCCTTTCAGCTTCAACAGTCTAGTAAGCAATAAGATATTTGAAAAGTAAAAAGAGAATACAGTTAGGGGTTCCGTTGAACTTGTTGACAAGATGACAACAGAAATTGATGTGAATATACCTCTATGTGGTAGCTTGCTTGGACAAAAATAAGCTGCGGGATGCCATCAATGACATGCAACTCTTGGTACCAACAAACAGTTCCAAAACAAAAACATTAGGAAACCAAAAGAAGCTATTCCACAAAAGAACCCCATCCGCAAACTTGTAAGAACTTTGAGGTGAAAAATTAAAAAGGCTGCAGCTAAATGCTGTTATGAATATATTCTACTCTAACAGGGTGTCACAAGACAAAATTCTGCCAATAAAAGTTGGCATATTGATTTCAGATATTTGCCATAAAGCAATGCCCATATTGACTATATACGTACCACTTTCGTAGATAGTGACTGGCAGGTCCTTTTGTGCATGATTGATGGAAGGATTGAGAAGCACGTACACAGGACTTTCATTGATATCCATCAACTGATACAAAGGAATAGATAATCAGGTTACTTATTATCAAATACATGATATTCTCATTATGGATGGACAATAACCAAGGAAACAAAGGAGATCTATTAGAAAGATAATAAGCAAATTTACCATCTCCAAATAAAGTAATACTTGAATCATGGACCTTGCCCTGGCATACCCCTACCCACCCCCAAGAAAGAAATTACCTCCACAAATAAAAAGGAGACTTTGCAACAGCCCTAGCTCACTAGAAATGATTGAGACCATGAAACATCGACATGATTTTCCATTTCTCCTTTATGGCAGCAAGCATAAATGAGGCAAGAACTTCAGCTACCCCAGAATAACAGGTAGATGTCAATGATTAGAAGGATTTCAATTATATCATGGGGGTTTTCCAAGAGCAAATATGACTAGACAGAAATAAGGAAAGCTCCCAACAAAACTCAAACATTCAGTCAACTTATGGCACTTATCTTTTAGGCAAGAAGCACGTCAACTTTTGACATGCCATCGGAGAACATGCAATTTGCCTCAGTTTGTTAAGACCAAGTCTAGCTTATTCACTTGGCATGAAGTAGTTCATAAAAGCCAAATAAGTGCTGCTTCAGAGTTTTGATGGACTAATACCACCAGTCACAACTTAAAACTTTTGTCTTTTTACAATTATACTTTGGATTTAAAAAAAAAGGGAGCCAAATCAGCTGATGGAACTCTTCAGTCAAGTCTCCAGAATTCTAGTTATCCTAATCATTCTTCCTTGACTAGTTTAGCCTTCATCCTGCTGTTTATAACACACTAAACTTACTTGATTCTATGGTGAATGTTAGTTACCAAGAGAATCACAAACGAAAGGCACCAGGAGTGTAAAGTATATGAGCAAATTTAATAAATGTAACTCTAATGTTCAAAGATATGCGAACAAATGACAATTATCAATTCTTTAAAAAAATACTATATGAACAAACGATTCCCCGTAGTTCTGAAGTGAGTATAATGCTAAGGCGTCTTGTATGAACTGATCCTGTTGTGATAGTTTTGCAGTGCTAAACCATCCTAAATTTATAGACGCGGACGTCAGCACCTCTTCTTCACTGTGATACCAAGACCATTTCCACAAGAACAGACGAGAATATGACTCAACAATATTTTTAGTAATTTATATATACATGTATATATTATATATACACACACACACACACACACACACATGCTTGTTAAGGTACCCAATTCTATATACCTTTTGTTTCACCTCTACCCTAACACAGGTGAATTGAAAATGCAGCCATTTGTTTCCTTGAAATACACAATTTTTACTACTAAGAATTATTAACCTCCTGAATAGCATCATTCTATAGAATCTACAGTCATCTTCTCCCTTTTCTCAGATACACATCCTCTCTGTCGCACCCGGAAAAAGTTGTAATACTAGTTAGGCCTCTCTCCCTCCTT